>VZTG01007794.1:0-260011 GCA_013397845.1 Melanocharis versteri | reverse complement strand
AACAAACTGGAGAACTGCACAGTTGTTTGTAAACAGTGGCTGGGTAAACAAATTCAGGCCCAAGATCACACTGTGTGTCGAGGGAACAGTTCCCTACCAAGTCTGAATTTTTATCAGAACATACACATCTCCATCTGATGCAGAGAGCTAAAACAAGAACTCAAGCTCCCCAGCTGCTTTGAAATTGAGAGGAACTGCTACCAGGACATCGAGTGATAGTGTAAACCATGTAAAAGAATGATTCCTAATGATTAGTCCTTAATATATGATGGCTATTGATCCAGTTATTGAATGTGTTTTACAGGGAATTGAAGTATTCTTGAAAAAAAGACATATTGAGAATATTGAGAAATAAATGGAAGTTTTTAAGCTTTTTTTCTACCACTTTCACACATGTATATATATATATATATATATATATATATGGTATAATATGTATATATCTATATATTTATATGGTATAATACTTAAATCAGTCTCCAGCTTCTATGAAACAAAAGAAATGTCAAAGTAGTAATATCATACTTTTCCTATTAATAAAACAAGAGCATACTATCACCCTTTAGGAGTGGGAATGCCTCATCATGTTCCCCCTCCTCTCCAAATTCACTGAACAGTAAATACTTCAAGGGGTTCAAGCTTGTTCATTCACTCTTTTTTTCCCTCCAGCTTTGTATAGCTCCTTTGAAGCAGCTGTCCTCAAAGGATCAGATACCAAGTTTTCTAATCCTGTTTCAACTTCTCAGCAAGACTTCTGAGTTGTGTTAAACATTAGGCAACATTTTTCTGTGCTGAGGCCTTCTAGGCATCTGCACAAGGAATGAGCCCCCAAATCTACTAAACAAAGGTGACATTAACAGCAATGAAACTCCTTAAAGGAGATAATTTCCATTAACAACAAAATAAGAAAACCAACATGATTTAAACCAGCCCTTATCATGCCATCTGAATCAAAAAACATATGTACATAACAAACTTCTACAACAGTAAATAGGAAACAACTGGGATTTTAGCAATTGTGCCATATATGAAAAATGGTCAAAAAAGGGTCAAAGTATATTGTGGGATGGAAAGCCAAATGTTCCTGCATATTCCTTCCATAAAATACTGCTGTGTTTAGCAAAGGTTGCAAACCACCCACTCTCAGGTATAAAGTATGGGGTGTGAATGCTACCACAACAGTCCTGCAGGCAAAAATTTTATGTAAATATATACTATTTTGGGAAATTGCAAGTCTATGTGGACGCATGTATATGTGTGTGTGTGTATGTACGTGTGTGTGCCTGGGCACGTTGGTGAGAGAAAGACCACAGTGTTATGAACATCCACATCTCACAAGTTCAGATTTTCAAATTTCAGCTGGGTTGACAGTGCTTCTTAGTTAAATTATTCTTTATCCATTCCTGTAAAATATTTGTTGACACACAGGATGGAGATTTTGTTGTCTGAAATTAAGTAGAATGAATCCTGGGCAGCTGTTTGGGTATTAATATCATGCAAATATGGCAAATTTCTTCTCTAAGCATATTCCCCCTCATCCCTCCTAAAGCTAAGGGATTTTACAGGGGAACTGCCAACTCAGGCTGCTGAGGTCATACCCACAGAAAGGCTCCTGCCCAGAAGGTGTCAGGATGGGACTGTAACAGTGAAGGTAAGTTCCAAGGCAGAAGACATGCTGCTGACCTTTAATTGTTCCTTTGAGATGTGGTGCCACATGGAACTCAAGGCGGGCTGTGTACTGGCACCATGGGAGTTTCTATCCCTGCAGTAAATGCAGAGGGAATGCTGCCAGCCACCTTCCCTTCATGCAGTCAGAAAAGGGGCAGAGAGGAGGCCTTTTTCTCAGCCAAAAAGTTCAGAGATGAGATCAAACCCTTCAACAGGGGAACTGTAACAGGAGAAAAGGTTGCGAATGTACACAGCAGTGTCGGACACAAGAGAGAATCCTTGTGATATCCAGGTGAGTATGCTCTTCTCCTCTGGATGTGTGCATGTGCAGTCATTCTGTGAATAGCTTCAGCTAGGACCCCGTGACAAAAGACGGGGGAGGCACAGTAGTGTGCAAAGCCACGACATGAACAAAATCAAAGCACAGCCCCTGCCAGGTGCAGCATTGCTCCTAAAAAGTCAACAGTGACAAAGAGCACAGCTCCAACTGGTGCTCCAGGCAGCAGCCCTGCCAACTACTCAGACCTGGAGCAATGAAGAGACCTTGAGTTTGCCTGTCTGGCCTTCAGGGACGTGGGGAATCCCAATCTGAGATTTGAGAATGTTCGTTTACCTTGTAAGAATTCCACTGTGGTGGGTTTGTTTTCTTTTTCTTTTTTTTTTCCTTTTTCTTTTTCTTTTTTTTCTTTTGAGGAGAATGGGAGCCTGTTTAACATTTCTGTTGTAGACACACAAAGGTGAGTAGGCTCTAAAGGGTTGTATTCTACCAACACAGAAAACCAGAAACTGTCAGCACATCTCATGCTGACAGGGTTCTCCCGAAGACCCATTTTGTCTAGTTTTGCAGCCCAGCTGATGAGACTACAACTTCCTGTGTATCAACTACCTGTGCCAGAGAGCAGCCCTGGAACCAAGGGTGTTTTTCATTAGTTTTTCTTGTTTTTTCTTTCTAGCTGATTCTAGTTCTGCTGAAGAAGGAAAACGTGCAGACCTTTGCATGTAAATGTATCGAGCAGCTGGGGATATCCCACTTCATTTCTTTTTAGCTCTTTATGTAAGTGCCATGCAGGATATTTAATTGTGGTGTTTTCTTCTTCCAGACAGGAAAGACAACTGGGTAGGCCCCTTAGAGACCAAAAAATTCTCTGTCACAGCCCTTGATGCCAGGGGAGATCGTAACCACACACTTTCTGGACCAAAGTCAGACACTACAGTGCAAGATTTAGGAACGAGATGGGGAAACCCAGGACCAAAGTTATAAAATAAAAAAAATAAATAGTACAAGTACTCAAAAGCCTTAAAAAAGTAGGTAAAACAAATGAAAATTAAAAATTTAAAGAGTTGTGATGCAACTAAACAGTGGGGAGAAAACAGAAAGTGTAACACAAACAACAAATGGAAGTGAACTGAGGTAGGAATGAGCTCCAGTGTTCTTACTCTCATGTGAACCACACAGTGTGGAGAACCCAGATTAAATGCTACAGGTACTACAAAGCTAAAAAAATAATTTTCTGAACGGCAACCCTTGAATGTATATGCCCAAGATGTGAACACATATATGAACCAACTGGATCAGTGATTCAATCACTGGCAGTAAATTCAGGACTTCTGAACACCTGGTTTGGTAACGTTGTCTTATTTCCTACTTCTCACTGCTTGTTTGCAAGTTACAGATCATGGGACTGACAAAAACTGTTTTCATAGATGAGTAGGTGGTTTTACAGTATTCATCATTTGACTATGAGACACAAGGAGATCAAAGCTAGAGTTACAGATCAAAGACACAAGAAAACCTCTAATTGGGGATTTTTTCATCAAAGTCACACACACACATGGAATTAACATGAGTAATTAATAATCCAGGCTAAGATTAGTCAACCAAATTCTGGACATACATCCCAGAGAGCTGTTCAGTTTTGCTTTAGAACCACTCGAGATAAATAGCCTTTTCTAGACCATGAGTCATCTTATTTTAGAGATTCTGTCTAGTTTAGATTTGATGAATTTCATTCCATCTTACTTTTTAACCTCTGATGGCAAAAAGAGCCCAAATAACCTGCTTTGAAATAGATACCTATCTTAAAAAATCTAAAATTTCACAGGATAGATTCCACCTGTAAGGCAAAGCCCATCATGGTGAGCAGAAGTTTACTCCAAATATCAACACATTTGACAGCTTTGGCTATTTCATGGAAGCTCAGCTCATCCTAGTCTTCGGTACACTTTATTGAAGTGTCTTTTAACCCAGAAAAGCTCAATTCTGGAAAAAAAGCTCTATAACAGTTATGCGACAATGTTTTTGACTTTAGTGCTTGAAAAATAAGGACCATGACAGTCATAAAAATGTGATGATCTTCTCTCAGCCTTTTTTTCTCTACCAGGGTTTGGGTATTGTGGCACAGCTTAGCCTTATACAGGCAGATCCACTTCACCTTATGAGAAATCCATCATACATACCCAATGATTTGAGGTGGTAGAATTTATGATGTGCATTGTGGGTAAATATTTTCCCCTCTAATTTCTCATTACTTATCCTCTTCTAGC
Source organism: Melanocharis versteri (assembly GCA_013397845.1). Taxonomy (NCBI): domain Eukaryota; kingdom Metazoa; phylum Chordata; class Aves; order Passeriformes; family Melanocharitidae; genus Melanocharis; species Melanocharis versteri. The sequence continues at coordinate 255,799 of VZTG01007794.1, read as the reverse complement.
AGAGATGAGTATCCCAGTACGGCCAAAAATTGGAACTTTGTCTTTTTTTAAGCTGCAGTTTTATACTTCTCATCACACATAATAGTCAGAAAGGTCTGGCTGAAACATGAATGAAATGTTTGACTATGTATCGAAACAATATATTTGCATGCCAATTTCATTAAATTAATAATTCTAAACTCAATGAAGAGTTTTGAAGTGGTAATTCTGTAGTATGCCTACAGATACAATTAGCAATGCCAATAATAAGGAAGCTCAACTACAGAATATGAAAGTAAGTCCTATCGAAATTTTACACCAAATTTACCCATCTTTCTTAAAAGTCACATGTAGTGCAGGAGACTGTGTACTTGCTACCAGTGTAGTATGACCAGCTGCCTCAAAATCTCTCTATTCCTCTAAAAGCTCTTTGAGTGACAAAATGGTGTTAACTTCCAACTGATATGAGAGTCTTCTGTGACTTCAGTGTGAATTTGTGACTGTAATTCAGCAGTCTCAGAATATGTACCATAATTAAGATGAGGTTTCAGAAAGCAAAAATTGGAGGAAGAGATGCCATGAAACACTGCCCAAACAGCATTGACTACATCCTGCACGTAACAAAGATTTACTGTCCCTAGAAGAGAACACCTTTGGATCAGAGGATGTTCCAGACTCTGCTTTTCCTTTTGGAGGAGCTCTAGGAGGAGCTCTAGAAGGAGCTCAGTTCTGAAATTGCTAATTCCTCATCTATACAACATGCTCCCTTTTCCCAGTTGAAGCTAAGAGAAGAGAAGATTTATTTGGATCAATTCCAACTCATTTTAAAGAGCAACAAAAAAAAGATTAGGATAGTATGAGAGACAGTTTGAGATCCTAGTTGAAAGACCAACTGTTACTTAAAATAACACAACATACTGAAACTACAAGATTTCTTCCAAATTCTTAGTTGCCAGAGAAAATCATAAGATTCCAAATGCAGAGAGATTAGACAAGTACTTAAAATAAATATGAATAACATCTCAAGTGAGCTTGGCTAAATACAGTGCCAGATGCCTGAAGACGGTCTAGCACTTGATGTATCATACACCTGCCTTTTCCAGTACTAAAGATCATGATTTGGGAGACTTTATCTAACTTTAGTATTAGTAGTGCGTGTTATTGCATTACGGTGGGGGTAGGAAGGAGACATGAGGAACAAGGGAGGGACCGGCAGGGGAATTCCACACGCATACTTGATTTTTTACAAAAAAATACTCTAAGAGAAGGCCCTATAGCAACTTGCTCGGCAGATAACATAGCAGCTGGCTTGCTTCGTTTAAATAAAAAGTTTTACTAATGTTGCATCTGATTTAGAATTTAAAGAGGCTAAAGATTTTCCAGTACTATGCTTGTATTCTGCTGAATGTTTTGAAACGCAAAAAGAGGAACTGCTTCAAATATTTATTCACTGTCCACTCAATTTTTTAGAAAAGGAAGATCTAAAAGCATATCTGGCAGCCTGTTTCTGTGCAGGAACACTCAAGTACTTGTCATCTGGCATAAGCAAGCCAAATAATGCTGAGTCCCTTCTACTTTTTATTCCTGCAAAAGATTAAATCCAGAGATTAACCATAACGTCTTTCAACTACAGGCTCACAGATTCATAAATAACAACAAGAAAATCTGAATCAGTACTTAACATGTAATTTTATGCTGCATCTTCAAGAGCAGCATGCTAGAAACTATAATAGCACAGAGACAGGAGTCATTCCATAAGCTGATTCTGATCTACTGCATACAAAGTTTTGGAGGGTTTTAGGAGGGTTTTTCTGTTATTTAGGTTTGGAAAAATAAGCTCAGTCTAGTTTTAGGTTGTTATTTTGAAAGCTAATTAAGATTGCAGGCAATTTCAATATTTTGCATAATAAACCATAGACTGCAAAGTTACGTTAAGAAAAAGATTTCAAATATTTGCAATAGCAAGAAGAAATACAACATCACTTTAAAGTAAAGTATTAAACAAAGATAATTTAGGTATAGTGCTGGACCTGTAGATGTGTGCTGGAACCCTACTTCTCCTCAGTTTTGATTGGCATCCAAAACTCATGAAGACCTAGAGCACCAGGAATAGGCTTTGACTGGATGATGAAGCACAGCAGAGGAGAAAATGAGCCTTGCTACGGTCCTGCCTTTTCAGTGGGTCAGGAGCCAGACCCACTCTCTGCGAGTCCATCACTACAACCCAATTCCTTCCTGGAAAACTTCTGCAATGTACAAGTCACTTTACATTCCAAAGAGGCTTCCTACTGGCTGCAACAACTTGGTTTGAGAAAATGGGCACAGATTCAGGTCATGATTCATTTTTTTTAACCTTTTCTTGCACATGTGGCATGGAACTCATAAGCAGCTTGCAAGCCTCGTGATTGTCAATAGCCCTGACGTAACATGACTTATACCAGTGACAGCAGGGGCCACAGCACTGGGTACTCAGTAGCCTCATATAATAAGCAGAACTCCTTAAATGTCTAAGAAATACAGAATTAAGGGGCTATTTTAGCCATTATTGAAGAAGCCAAATACTAGAAGTATGAAACTCTAAGGAAAATAGCGTAATTATTCACCTTCTAGCTTCCTTTACGTTCTCCTTATTGAAAAAAATTGTTAAAGGCTTGCAACATTGTTTACCTAAAATTCAGAAGAGCAAATAAAGAATAAAACTAATATTCTAGGAAATGCAACATGCATTTGAATCTATAAGATGTTATTTACCATAGACAAATTCTGAATTCATCACTTCAGGTGTTGGCATGTGAAAACTGAACTGTTCTAAACACACAGAATATTGTGAAATATTTCTTTTTCAGTCTCTTTTGTTCTTTCTCAAGCAATTAGGACAGGTTGGAGATGTCAACATTGTTTTTCATAGATTCATTTTTAGCACTAGCAACACTTTCATTTCAACTTTTAATTGGTCTATTATGCTATGAAATATGCTATATAATTTTGTTTTTACATTATGTAAATTATACTACAAAATTCAGAAAGAAATGCTCTCAATAGAAGAAAAAAATGAAATGCACACATTCCTATTAACATTCTGGTTCTGAAGAATCTGCATATTTCAATGTAATGCGTGCTGATGGGAAGAAACACAGACCTGATTTTGAATGGGAACTGTTGGAAGTAGGACGTGGGCAATATAAATGCTTTCGAATCATTCATCCAATTACATTTACATAAATCAAAGTGAGATAAATGAAAACTAGAAACTTCGCAGATATTATTCACACAGATCATAAAAGGAATAAATGCATGTATTCCTTCCATAGTGCATTGGACATAGTTGAAAAAAAGTCAGTGGTCTTTTAAGTAAGAACTTATATATACTCACCAAAATAATACAAACAGCATGCCTCGGCTTCAAACACTTATATAGATGTATAATTTCAGAAAATTTTACTGCAATAATGCTTTTTGTATGCAGCTGTTTCTGACAGAACCTAATATATATTGAGGTGATGTACATTTGAGAAAATTACCATGGGCTAAACTGAAATGTTAGCACATCAGCTGAACTACTGTGCCTTAAGTTTTGACTTGTCCACAGTGAAGCAATCAGATTATCTTAAAGCTTTTCTACAATTAGATCCCAAGTTCTTAATTTTATTTTGAGCTGACATCAAGTTTCTTTTCATAAACACCAAACTCTCATAAGAAATAGGAATCAGAGTGGATGGAATATGGCAATGGACTGAGCATTGAATCTATGTTATGAAAACTGGATTCACTTCCCAGTGCTCTTGGATTACCTTCAGCAAGTCTCTTCACCTTCCTGCACCTCATTGTGATTTTTTTCCCAGTTGCCTTAGCTGTTACCACTACATCTTCAAGGCAGAGACCATTTCACGTGTTTGGGCAGTTCTACAGGATGGCACTACTCCAAATTCAAGCCTTTAGATACTACAGTAGAATTAATCAGAATGTAAAAATAAAAGCTTAAGATGTTTTCTGAATGTCACTGTTTCCATACTGAAGTGTCTTGTACTTTGACTAGTACCATCCAATAAATCATTGTTGCAAAGACTAAATATTGTTAATCCCTTAATCAAAATATTTTTTTCAATTTATTAACATCAGATTTACACAGGAAGCAATTTTAAATACTTACTAAATATTTACTTGTTTACTTACCATGATCTTACTAATCATTATGAGAAATTAATGGTGTGAGCTGAACTGATATTAAAAAGAGTTTTAAAGCATTTCTGCTTTCTTTAAGCTTTTTTTTAAGAAATGTCTTCATCAGCATCAGTGACTTTTTTGAGGAAAGGAGGGAGAGAACTGCATTTGCTTACCTAAATCTGCTAATATAGTTATCCCTTCTAAATCAGTTGTCCTGGTATAATATTTTAAACCAGAAAGCAGTCCCTTCTTAAACAAGAAACATTCTGCTCAAAGTGAGAGCTGAAATCTGTGTCTCTCATCTCATTTCCTGTCTTTCTGGTTTATAATCAAAATATATGAAGTCATTGCTTAAAACGGCTATTCAGTAACATGAATATTGTGGCACTGGTAGAATATAGATGTTTAGCAGTAGAAGAGAAGCATGACAGAGGTTAAATCCCACTGATCTCATTCCTTATTAGAGCCAATGGATCATATTCAGATGATATTTAAGGCATCTCACATAAAGACTGTGAACCACGTATAGCCCCCTATATGCTCCCCAGCAGTATGAATTGGCTATTCTATTATATAAAAATCTAATTATTCTCCAAAGTGTTGAATGCTCATACTACAATCTCAGCAGAAACACAGGCACATAGTTCAGGGTGCAGCTGAAACAGCATACTGCTCTGCATGTGCCATACTAAGTCTTAAGGACACCGAATTGCAAACAGCCTCCTATAAATACATATACACACACTCAAAGAGCAAGAAAAATATTTTCCTTTTCTGATTAAATGTATTTGTGATATTTGTATCATACAAACTCCAAAGCACTTTTAAATGTGAATACTCCTAATTAATACTGAGTAATTGCAACTCCCAAACTGACAACAGTTAATATTTATTTCTTTAACCAATCTAAATAATTTATCTCAAGTCAGTTTTAATGTTCCCTGTTACCCTGCCTCCTTGAGGATAGGAAAGCAATATGATCCTCATGAGGCAGAGTTTTACCTGTTGTAGGAGACAACGCTGCATAAACACTCCCAGGGAAGACTGGCAGTGGTCTTTCAACCTGTCTTGCTTTCACAAGATGTCAAGTTGATAGTTGTGGTGGGTTGACATCGGCTGTACACCTGGTGCCCACCACTCTACCACTTGCCTCCTTATCTCCGCAGGGGAGAGAAAATACCATGAAAGGCTCGTGAGTCGAGACAGGGACAGAGAGAGGTCACTGACCAGTTACTGTCACAGGCAAAACAGGTGAGACATAGGGAAATTAGTTTAATTTATTACCAGTCACATCAGACCAGGGACAATGAGAAATGGAGCTATTATTATACCTCTCTCTGGTTGAAGTCGCACAGATTTTTATCCCCCACTTCTTGACTCTGGTATCCCAGAGGCGCTACCACTGTCACTGATGGCCTCAGCTCTGGCCAGTGGTGGCTCCATTTTGGAGCTGGCTGGCACTGACTCTGTTGGACATGGGAGAAGCTTCTGGCAACTTCTCATAGAAGCCACCCCTGTAGCCCACCTGCTACCATAACCTGGCCACACAAACCAAACACACCAGTTTATGTATTATATTACAGGAGCTGACACAAATTTTGTTACTGCATAAGTATCAAACTGCTTTTTCCCATTGTGATGCACTAGCTTCACAGAAGTGACCATCTGAGAATGTGGTGCTCTCATTTTCCCAAAAGAGACAGCCTTCCCAACAAGACTATGCATTTTCAACAACAGAGTGCCCCTAGGGAATACCCTAGGAATATACCTCAGAAAGGTATTATCTTGCATAACAGAGGTTGCTCTCTACGTGAAAAAATGTTACAACACCATATCAACTAAAAGAACAGAACTTCAGTTTCTTTATAGCAAAATGCAAGATAGCGAGTCAGTCGCACTTTCATTTTCCTACAATGCTACGGGTAACTGATAAATCTGCACAAGAAAAAAAATTGATAGATATAAATATTTCTTCTACATGGAGCCACCCACTCAAATGATTAGTAAAAAACAAACATCACCAGCAGTAGTTGTGTAAATAAAGTGCAATAGGTATACTGTGAATGAGTTTGTACTGCATTTTCCAATTTGTTTTTCTACTTGCAATCACAACATTGCCTGAGCCAACTTTTTGTATTTAATGTTCCCTTAGTACCCAGCACTCTAGCTCAGGTTATTTCCTAAAAACTCTCTTGTAATCCACAAGGCCACACAAGGTCAGTACTTTCAGATATTGAACCACTGCTATCTGAAGATTTTCCAGCTGTGAAGGCTAGCTAGTTTTCCTATCATAAATATCTCCTTCAGTTATCAGAAGGAGATTGCTTTTTCCACGTTTCCGTTTTCACTCAGTAAATGAAAATTACATGCATCTCTGTTTTAATGAGGAAAAAATACAAATTGAAGATCTCATGTCAGAAATCCAGTGGTTCAAATAAGACTGTTTTCCTTCCATCTCTCTACTCTTAATGCTTATTCCTCTTTTCCCCTGTGTTCATTAAACTGTCCTGTCTACGGTAATATGGATCAAAGTCCACTCAGAATTACACAACCCTAATGTAAAATGATCTACAAAGAACTTCATAATGCTGCTTAATTTGCCCATCTTCAGGGTAAGTTGCCCAAGATACAGAGATACCATTCGCATATCAGCTTTCCTAATGACTGGAACTCAGTTCTCAGATGAGTCCATCAGAAAGAATACTCATCAAGGCTAATTTAATCAGGTGTAGCTAATGTATCTAAACGGTGTCCAGTCAATGGAGAGAAAAACATTCACCAGCAAAGCCTAATCTGACTGCTGAGTCCCTCTGTGGAGGGCAAATGCCCGCTCCTCCACTGAGTATAGATGGAGCTGATGGAGATCGTCCTTACTGAGCTAATTTCAGCATTCACAAAGAGCTCCTTCAGGTCTGCTCACCTCTATTTTCCTTTTTTCAGGCTTTACTGTCAGAGGACAAAACTGCTGCCAAAACTCAGACCCCAGAGGACTTAAGGAATCTTTAAATAGTCTCCATACCTCCAGAGTGTATACATTTAGCCATTCAGAAATTCAGATGCATGGGAACGTCACATTCCATCTATCAAAATCTCACTGCAGTGGAGTGGCATAGGAGATCAAAATCAAGCTATAACTAAAAGCTCAGATATAAACACAGAATTTACAAAGAAAACTAAAATTTGAGCCATCCGGGAAAAAATCATATGCACATTTTTTTGCTGTGCAGGTGACAAGCACAGAACTTTATGGGATATTAACAGAGGTCCATGCTGTTGGACGTTATGTGTATGTATGCCACTAAAAATTAAGATGTGCGTGTGAGTATTGACCGTATTCACCCATGCAAGTGTGCTCCAAAACACATTCAGTGACATGAAAACACTGTCAGTGCATATGTATTTATGACTTGAAGGTGGATTCCTGCATTTTATAAATTTCTGAAGCAACTAGAGCTGAGGAAGGAAGCTGGTGCTGTGATGTTGATCACAGCATCATCCCAGGCATCTGCACAGTTGTGCAGGAAGAGGTGGGGCCCTGACAACAAGCAGCAGTGTCACTTCTTCCCAGAACACAATCTTTGGGAACAGGCGCTGGGAACGTATCAAGATGTATACAGTTTACAGGCAAGATGTTAGAGAACAAAACAATCATGAGGAATGGACACCAACATCTGTGTAATAAAAGATTACTCTCCATATTTCGCTACTTCTTTGGTTCCTCTGATATTCAAGGGCACCACGGTCTCGCAAAACATCAACCTTCACAGCAACCCCACTTGGGTGAGAAGTACTCCCCTCCCTACACGGGGGGGACAGGAGGTGAGAGAGGACAAGAATAGGGAGGAGGGAGTCTGATGCAGCCTGGGAGATGGCACGGAGAAGTCTGGCCAGCTGACCAACCTGAGGTGAGAACTGAGGAGCCAGAGCACGTCTCCTCCTTCAGCTCCTGAAGACAGAATCAGGGACTCAGTCAAGTAAGACTTGCAAGTTAAGGCCTGTAAGCACTGAGGGAAAGGACTGTTAATCACTCTAAATCCTAAGTGAAGCACCACCTTTCCACATTTTTCATGAATATTTCCATGAATATTTCTTTCCACAGCCATAATCATCAACTGAAGTAGATTTTCCTATGGCACATGGAGAGGGAATTCCCCACAATTAGGAAGACTACATAAAATTTAGTTTCCTTATTTGAAAGTATGTAACATCTAATTTCCTGATTGCTGTATGTCATATAACTATGTTCAGAAACACCAAAACAGGAAAACATAGTTGTCATAAACCATTCTTTTCAAAACATACCACCAGCTAAAGCATGATATTAAAGTTAATTTTAACATAATCTGAAATAGGATCAGAATAAGGGTCGCATTTCCCATGTTACGTCTATTTTCAGGTTTTAAATATCCAAAACTAAAATGTTTACTTTTTCTAAACTTAAAAGCAACATGCATGGCAAATTATATTCTGGCCAACACTGCTCATCAATCAAACATTTCAGGGTTTTCCTGGACATACAGAACTTTCACTGCAAGGACTCAGGCAGAGCTGAATATAAATTTTTACCTTGAACCAAACAGAGGAGTTAATACTTGCTAGTGAAGGATTATTTTCAAATTCTTCTTTTAACTCATTTCTCATCTTCAGTCACATTTTCTCTGAGCTTTAAGAATGAATGTAGGCTATTCAGTTTAAGCAAAACTGGCTGGATAAATCAACAGCATCACACATTTTGCATCAGACTAAATATTGATCCATGAAGAGTTATTTCTGAAGAGTATTAGAAATGGAAAACTTCCATGTGTTCTTTTTTGTAACTCGTCCATCTATTCCTATACAAATTGAAGTTTCATTTATGATTTTTACAGTTTGGTCTACACTTTCAAAAAAATATCCAGGAGAAGCACACAAAAATTACTACGCCTTTAGGAATTTTAAAGTATAAATCTGCACTTTTAAACAAAAAATACCCATTTCAATACTTACAAATAAAATAATAAGCTATTTTATTATTTATATTTAACTTGTTTTTCAGAGAAACCAAAGTAAAAAATTCAAAAATTTGGGAATAACAATCCCACCAAAAATTTAAGGATCTGATCTTCCAAGAAAACCCAGACTCAGCTGAAAACTTGATTATTAATGCCCATTCCTGATTTCAAGGAGAATTAAAGGCACAGAAAAGTTCTTTACAGGATTCCGTGCACTCCGTTGTGCTTTGTGAGAACTCAGTAAAACTAATAATTTTCAGCTTAGAAAGACAAGGCATTATGTACCTCTGCTGGAAGCTATCTTATTTGTATAGTATTTAAACATATTCAAAAGGATGTAATACAGAGTTTAGTTTCTGCCCTGGCAAGATTTTTCAGGTGCTTTATATGAAGTTTGCTGCTAATAACTAGATAGGATGTAAAGCACTAAGGAACATCAAAAAGTGGTTCTGGGATAAATATGTTTCACTTCCAACACAGGAACTGAGTGTTTGTGCAAATCTAAGACAGAGTTTGGTTTTCTTTAGGAACTGATGCTTTGTCCATGCTTTTAAACGTGAACAGTTTCCATAATGCATTCAGCATATTAAATTGCCAGTTTAGCTTTCAAGCAGAGTCTACTGTCACAAGTCTGTTCTACCTCCCATATGTTCCAAACTTCAAAGATTTTCCAAATATCTGTTTTGGTCCCAGTGCTATTCGATTGACAACAGGCCCAAACGAAATTTGTAAGGTAATGAAATTACAGGATATGTCACTTTGATCTGTTTTCTTCAGTGCACCACACAAACCAGACCCTGAAAAGTACATCTGAAGATAAACAGCTCATACACTGTCGAAGCACTGTGCATTTTCAGCATTTCCTGTGCTTAAACTTAGCCTTGAGTGGGCTATGTAGATAAATGAACACCATGAAAAGCACAGATAGATCTGCTTGCAAGATACTTAACACTGCCTGTGGGATAAACATTCATACAAGTCAAGACTCCACTGAGTATATATAAATTAAATATATCATTTGGAAAAACAATAAACAAAAATGTTGCACAAACTTAGAGCTGATCTGAGTAAGTGCAGATCAAGCTGAGTAAAATCTTATAAAGTTACAGAATCTCCTGACACTGCAGCAGTGTCTGCAGACATCCGACTGCACCAGATGTGTCCCAGTTTCCATGCCACGTACATTATGCTACATGTTGTACAGTGAACTGAGTGAACACATAGATGAAGGCGTAGGTCAATGCTGATTTTTGCTGAAGTGGTGAGCAGTGACAGTCCACCTGGTGAAACAACACTGGAGAGCCACTTCCCTTCCAGACAACCGGCAGCAGGGAAGTGACACAGCCCTAAAGCACAGGCACACCCATCCAGAGAGAGGCACTTGGGTCACTCAAAGGACCTGCAGGAAACAGGGACAGCTGCTTGTCTTCCCTCAAGCTGACTGGTTAGTGAGAGGGAACGTCATTCACTCCCAACATTTGCACCCTTCACATCAGCTTCAGCAGATTGTTTTCTCTTCCTTCTCAAGCCAGTATAGACTGAACAAATTCATCAGCGATTCCATGGTACACATGAAAGATGACTGAGATCAAATCACTGTGACCCCAAAATCGGTTACACTCTGGAAGTTCAAAAGCAGCATACTTTGTTTAACAGATTCAAAAATCTGACTGTGACTTACTGTCCTTTCGATATGAACCGTAGTATTTACCGACAAATTGGCATTGTTTTTTTCAAATAACAAATGGAAATCTAAGAATCTCTTTCCTTATATCAAGACCAAGGCCAAACCAAAACTGTCTGAACTGCTCCTTGGACACAGATCAAATGTAATAGCCCTAAAACTGATGTCAAGAGCCATCCCTCAAAGTTAGATGCATTAGATAATGACTATAAACTACTAGATAACAATAGCTAAATAGAAATTTGCTTTTTGCAACATATTCTCACTGACATCAGTAGATCTGCTTACGGGAGCAAGTGCAACTCTCTAGGATGTGAGCTAGGACAGCAGAGGGGGCATTGCCTGTTTTGCTTTAGAAACACACAGCAGTGAAGGAATAGGATAAAGACTGCATAAGGAAAAATCACAGTTGCTGCAGAAATTGCACCTGACTTGAAGACAGCCTAATAGACAAATTTTCCAGTTTGTTCCTAGGACAAGATGGTTATGAGGATGAAGCATATGAATAGCAAAAAGCACACTTCTTACTTTTTCTACTCAGCTGCATTGTCACAGGACCAACTCTGAGCACAGTAATAAGGTCTGGATGAATATTGCAAAAGTAATTAAGTAACTGCTAAGGAAACAGATAGGAAACTGAAAATTAAGCAGATCACACAGGAGGTCAACATACTGACTATGGCCAACATCCTGGGGGAAAATTTTCACACATCTTTCAGTCTCACACCTTCACAGTGACAAAGGACTGAGTCCTGCAGTGTGACAATCTCCTACCTTGCTGAAAACAGCTGCTAATGGCCCAGCACCAGAAAATCTAGAGGAAAATGGTTTTCTTGGGAGGCTCCTTTCATCTATACAGGTCTTGGACACCATTAAGTCACACTTACAACTTTGAGAGCATTCTTTATCCATGGAAACGTCTAAGAAAATGGATACGTGTTATATGCATTTTCCAGTCAGCAGCAGGCAAGCACTGACTTATGCACAAGCAAGGTGTGTATCTTCTCCCCACAGAAAGCTTCAGTTATCTTAATCTGACTACTCATGTTGGAAGCATCTATATTAAACAATCTGTTTAGTTTATTTAAGATGTGATAAGGAAGCAGTTAGTGCAGTCTCAGTGTGGAAGACATTCTTTGCTTTGTCCTCAGACAAACTCACAACAATTCACATCAGTGGAAGCTGAAGCTAACCAAATTCAAGAAAGAAGTTTAATCACTGCAACACCACACTGAAATGCGGAGGCTTTACCATTGCCTCATGCCTCGAAATCAAAGCTGGCTAACTGTTAAGGATGTGTTGTAACTCAGACACGTATTCATGGGCCTGACATAGCAACTATTGTTGTGGTTTGTTGTCCAATATTATAAAGGTTATCACTGAAGATCTTGGCTCTACCTCTGGCCATGGAGCACTTAAATCTATGGTGCTATTCATTTTACCTTCACTGTGTCAGAAGAAAAGGTAAAATGAATCAGTCTGGATGTGAACTCAAGTCACCAGCCTAAACATGTAAGGAGGGCTAAAAAGATAGAAACTTTTAATTTTAAGAGATTTTGCTAGGACAGTTCTAAGTCTATTTCACAATGTGAGTGGGTTGTTTTGTTTGATTGGTTTTTTTAAGAGGAAAATGGCTGTGTCCTTTTGGATGACTCCGTTTGCAAGATGTGCATAGAAAGCAAAGAGATCTTCCTCCTCAAAAACATTTAATACTGACTAGTAAACGTAAATGAAATTGATGGAAACCACTGATAAATTACATAAAAAATAATTACAATAAACTCCCCACAGACTCGAGGAATGTGAAATAATAGTTACCTGGCTCCAGATGGTAACAATTTCTGTTTCCTTCCTGCAACTATTTCTGACATAGTTCTATTATAACATAGGGTGAAAATAAGGTCTATTTTTAAGTGATAGGGCATGGCAAAGATATCTTGGAAAATACTTCAAAAAGGCTTTCTAGTTTGATTAATTTGAAAATTCTCTTTGTTCAGTTTTATATTGAGGGTAAGATCATGGCAAGAGTAAAAGCAAGAATAGCATAAGAGCATTTGTAAAAGGAAAGGAGTGTCATGAGAGAGCCCTTGAGTGCTCTCTGTCCCAGCTTTCCTCTTCCTGAAAAATAAAATATTGGTGCTTTTATGTTCTCCTAATATTTTCTTGTCTAGAGCATTTGCTGATAACAGTCTTCCAAACTCTTTAGTCTCTCAAACAGTTTTTCTGGAAATGACTTTCTTAAATTATCCTACTTAAATAAATAAAAACCCACCATCTTCTCAGGACTAGAAATCATTGGATACACAGACACATGACACTACAAGCAAAGATATACAGGAAAAAGATTGCGAGCAATCCATCAGGCAAAGCACTCAACAAAACCACAAGAACAGAGCCATGAGGAATGTTACTGTGCTGGTTTTGGCTGGAGTACAGTTGGTTTTCTTCACAGTGGCTTGTATGGGACTGTGTTTTGGATTTGTGCTGAACGTGGTGATGATAATATAGAGATGTTTTTGTTATTGCTGAGCAGGGCATACACTGAGCCAAGGCCTTTGCTGCTTTTCCTACTGCCATGTTGCCAAGGAAGCTGGGGGTGCATGGGAGGCTTGGAGGAGACACAGCCGGGACAGGTGACCCCAGCTGACCAAAGGGATATTCCAGACCAGATGGCATCATGCTCAGCATATAAATGGGAGGGGGGTGTGAAGAAGGAAGAATGGGAACATCTCAGTGACGGCATTTGTCTTCCCAAGTCACCATTACATGTGATGGGCCCCGGCTCTCCTAGAGATGGCTGAATGCCTGCCTGCCCATGGGAAGCGGTGAATTAATTCTTTGTTTTGTTTTGTTTTGTTTGGGTGCGTGACTTTTGCTTTCCCTATTAAACTGTTTTTATCTCAACCCACAAGTTTTCTCATTTTTACCCTTCCCATTCTCTCCCCAATCCCACTGGTGGGTGAGAGAGCAAGTGGCTGCCCGGGGCTTGGCTGCTGGATGGGGTTAAACCATGACAGTGGCTCAGTGAAAGCCTCAGGAACGGGCATATGGAAAGAAGGAACTACACTTCCTTCAAGTACTCTCCTGTACTCCATTTACAGCCACAGCTTTTCCTAAGCCACGTATGCTTTCACTCATTTACTAATTCTCCAGAGAACACTGCCAGGAATTTGCGTGATGTTTTAATACGCACAATGGCCTGCGGCAAGGATTTCCACTGATTAACAGCACATGATGTAGAGAACTGGCTGCTCCGTTTTGCTTTGCATTTATCACCCACAAATTTAAGCATGAATCTTTCACCAGCATTCAACAGCCGCAACACTCTTAGGAAGGATAAATACCACTGAAGTCTAATGTCCTACTCTGTCCTCACCTAGTTTTGGCTGAATTAGACAAGTAACAGCCAAACAATCCAAATCACTCATCCAAAAAGCTTCCTGCAGGATCCCTGAGGCATCATGCCCTTGCCTAGGGTTCCCCTCCTTCCTGTAGAACAGGTGCCATGAGCTCCACCAGCCACAGGTAGCTCACCAGGACCCAGACAGCTCTTTCAGGGACACTTCTGTCACCTATCAAGGCAGTGGCACCCTTCCTGTGATAATCACAATCTCTTTCTCAGAGATGAATCCAGTGAATGAGTGTTAAGAATAGCTTACCTTGCTCTAATAAAACAGTTATACCATAAGTACATTAAAGAGTGATGGCCCCCTTTATTGCCACAGGCAGACAAAGTCTGTACCCACAGATAGATCTTGCTTTGCCTTTTGCCAAGTTTGAATGCTGTGCTGTTATTTATTTAACTTCGGTCCTTGCAATGTAAACAGATAGACAATTCTGGTTACACATATCTTTACTGGGTTAGGGAAAATTAGAAGCAGATGGTAGCAATACTAAGTGTACCTGTAAAAAACCAGCACTCTGTTCTAAGGGTCTGGTTCAGAGCTATCTGAAATCGAGGGAGGAGCTTTCACCAGGAGTCTGAAGGCGTACCACACCATGCTGTGAGCTCTTGGTGACAGTGTCCAAAGCATCCAGCCATGGGTGAACGGCCTGGTGCTCCCCTCAGCACACACAGCAAGCACCCTCCTGGGTGACGTGCCCTGTGCGCTTGCACTGATGGCAGGCAGGAAGAGAGGGGACACCCCCGCACCTGTGCTCCTCTGGTGTCTGAGAGGGTTGTGTTCCTCAGGAGAGAGTGTCCTGATAAGCTGTGCAAGTGCAAACTATAGACAGGACTCTTCGCCCTTCACAGAAATCAGCGTCCCTGCAGGTGTGGAGCTGGAGAACAATTTTGCAAACACAGTGAGAAGAAAGCACAGGAGGTGGCTCCCCAACTTCTGAGTGACGCTGACAAACTTCCACAGCTACGCAGCCCAAAATAAATAGACTTCAGTAACTGTCTTGGTAACACTTCAGCAGAAGACTCCGTAAGTTTTTTAACGATTCCACTAACAAAAGTCACTTTGGCAGTCTTCCTCCATTTCCCAGTTAAACCCAATGCCTCATTTTCTGTGAGCAAAGAAGTGAGACAGACCTTAAAAAACCAGAAATGTTCAAAAAGTGCTACATTTCCATCAACCAGAAAGCAAAAGCACAGATAAGGTATGACTCCCACTAAATCAAGACCTACAATTAAAGAAACTGCTGTCTGCACTCCATAGAATTTGTGTTTACACAGCAATTTTATCCAGCTTGTCACCTCATCAGCTTTCAGAACATATATTTCAGAGAATTCATTGCATAGGTACATTATGCTGTCTCCTCAATTATTTCCGTTAGATAGCATTAATAGGTCATATTTTAAAGATCCCATTTGTATTTCTGGCTAATGACTAAGTAAAAATTCTTTATGTAACCCAACATATTAATGTTTAAAAACATTTTCATTGCATCTAGAAAGATTCCAGAAATTAATTTGAAAACAATTCTCTGAGTTGCATGCTGCCTTTATGATTTTGCTAGAATTTACAGCCAATTTTAATTAGCATTTACATTTAAAATGTAATGTATCATAATCCAATCTCATTCTCTTAAAAATAATTAAAATTATTGAGGGAAGACAAGCTAATATTTTTTTCCATTTCATCTAGGAGAGCTTTTTTTTCAGTTCAGTAATAGTATAGATACATATACCGTCCATTCAAAGATGGGAAAATTGATGAAAAGTAATTAACAGCACAAATTAAGTTTTGCTATCACCCTGAAACTAAATAACTATCACTAGATACTAATTAGCTGGCAAGTATAAGGAAAGACTGTCTGACAAGGTCACTCAGGAAAAAATGTACCAAGTTCTTTTTAGTACAATCATCCAATTTTTATGTGCTGTGTGCTTCGTGCTCCCCTAGTCAAGATCTCTCTGTAAGGACAGAGTGGATGTTTCTCTCTTCCTCAGCAGAAGATAAAGAAGGGCCAAAGAGAACGTGCAATGTCAGTCTCATTTCTGAGTCAAATTCAGTCAGCTATGAGCATAATTCACAATATAAAGTAGTGATGATGCAAATGATAGTCTGGGTTTTGTTTCTTTTTCCTCTCACAGATATGACCTACACGCCAGGCTGGATTCTGGGTATCTTCTCCATATGCTAAATTATGCAAACCATTGCATTTTCTTTGAGCTTCCTGACACACCTCTACATCTACAGAAAAAAAATGCTGCTTCCTCCCTCTTCCCAACTCCCCTCCCTCCCCCCCCCCCCCCCCCCGAAAAAAAAGTCAGGCTGTCAGGAGCAGTGGGTCTCATTATTTCTATGCATGATCTAAGGGACAGCAACCAACATGGCAGGAGGATGTTCTGTGCTCTCCCTACAAGGAAGGAAACAAAAGCAAGACACTGGTTCGAAGGTTTTTCAGACCGTTCTAATCCTTAAAGGAACTACAGGATTCAACCATAAAAAAAAGCAGCCAAGTTCAGGGGAAGGAGTATGAACTGATGTGCCATGCCTTTTGGTTGAATTTGCCACAGCTGCTTTGCAGTACATATGGATGAACTGGGCAAATATATGGATAGTTTCTTCAGTAATTTACTTAAATAAAATAGTAATTCGTATAAATGCTAAAAGAGGAAAGAAAACTCTTGCTCTATTTCTGGGCCACTTCTTTCCCCCTCTAATCCCATATTCCCAAAACTCTGAGGGTACAAATGCAGCCAGTGCAGCTGCTAGGACACAGCTGAGGGGTAATGGTATCTGCTGAACTTCAAGAGCAAAAGGCAAGAGCAAACACAGGCAAGGCAGTCTCAAAATCTCCTACTGACAGGAACCAAAAAGCCACATTTCCTACAGGGTCCTTCCTTGTTTATGTCTAGGAGGTTGTCTGAGACTAAAGACTACTACCTTCCCTGTCACTTTTGAAATGTTATGTGTGCTCCTCTTCTTCCACTCATGATTTTAAAAAAATTTTTATTTTTCAATAAGTTACATATGTTGGTAATAGAAAACACAAGCTACACAATGTGGATTCCCAAATCCTTGGAATTAATTAGTACTTCACTGAAGGGCCATTTAAGAAAAATGGACTTTTATTACTATGACTAATCAGAGCAATGCAGTTTACAGTAAGGGTATATTGTGGATGCCTCTAAACTGCTTTTGCAATAGAGAAGAAAAATTGGCAGCAAAAGGCATATATTGGCATGCATCCACGCTGTTCCAGGTTGGTTATATTTACACTGCTCTGTAGAAAGCAGGCCCCAGTGGATATGTGGAAAATATGTCAATATATCTGTGTTCAGCAGCCAGGGTTTCCTCTAAAAGAGAACAAGTTGTTTTTGTGCCAAGAAGAGTCCAGAAGACAACTGACACTGGACAATCACAGAGCTGAGGCCACGGTGCAAAACAGAGACCAAGCCAAAATGAGAGCATAAACATATCCACGAAATGCGTGTCACACGCTCACACGTGTAAATCACTTTAGATTTTGGAAGGACATCAATAACTTCAAAAATAATTTGCAACCTAATCACTGTGTGGGCATTTACCACTACAGCACACAGTACCCAGCGTCATGGTAAGGGAATTCGAGAGAATTGAAGGTTTTCCATCGGCTTTCATTTTGCTTACTTTCTACAACAGCAATATTTGGTGCACACTGAGTTTTGCTGTCCTCTCTCCATGTGACCCTTCAGTTCTGTGGGTCTTATATCCAGAGGTAGAAAAGAAAACCAACAGAAATCATTGAGACAATGATATATAGCAGGAATATGAAGAGCATCACATTAGGCAAAGCTGTTACTTCTTTTTCAGTTTGCTTTAAATCAGCAGCATTTCACTGTGCCTCTTTTTAATTAATATTTTTCCATAACAGGTTTTATTTATTGTGATTTAAATGCTTTAATTCTTTACAATATTTAAGATATTTTATACAACACAAATGTCTCTCTGGGTCCCTGCTCTTTGTTTAAATTCAGAGGATTTAAGAATCAGTCTAGTAGTTAAGAAGACTGCGTTTACAAAGTAAACCAGCAAGAATCCTATTCTCACTGGACCACTCTTTAAACTGATGTTTATTTTGGCACTGGTAGTTATGGTACGTCTCTGTTAACATAACTGTGATCAATAAATGGACAACAAAGTTCTTTCGCAGGAGCCATCCATCTGTTACTTGCTGTTAAGGTATTGATTTGTATTCTGCATGTGTAGCCACATTACTACACAATATACATAATACAGGGATGCAATTACTGAAACTAGGAGCTAAACCTTCATTTGTCTCATAGGTGGGGCAAATAAAAATAATGGACTCGTGACATTTGTACACAAGCAATATTATTACTTCCATTTCTCCATTTTGATGCCAAGGAAAATACATCCACATAAAACATACCTCACGGTATCTTGAGAACAACAAAAGGTTTCAAAAGTTATGGTATTGTAATAACTCCCCTTTCAGAAAGCTGATTAGACAATCTTAATAGGAAGTTCAGAATTTCAACAACAACAAAAAATCCTCTGCCTCATTTAATGAGAACGTTTAATGAAGAGCGCTAAATTACAGTTTTATGAAGACTTCCTCACGTCCCTTTAATTGCTCTTTCCCATTCTAATTAACCTCTTGAATGCCAATCTAGCTTTCTTTCTGGCATGCCCATTACTGCGCCTTTTAAGTGCGATCCAGTTGCTCACAGCAATAGCAGGACGTACAGCACACATCCTCCGGACGCGTGCAATCCCTCCGATGAACACCCTGCAGGTGGCACGGGGCAGGCACCTGCTCGGGCTCCCACACGCACACACTGCCTCCTGAACAGCTACGTGCTTTGCTCTCTGGTCTCGGCAGACTTTTGTAACTGAACTATTAAATGGAAAGAGTAACAATTCATCATATCAATTAACATATTTTAGAAACCAGTTAGTAACAGGAAGATTCACCAGAGGTTGTGCACTTTTCTCTTTCCGACAATGAACTGAAAGTCCTTTCTGATTGACTGAATGCTGATCATTTCTGCAGCCTCTTGCCACTACAAAAGATGACCCTCAATCCAAGCTGCCTTTCAGGGATTTTGGCCAATATTTCTGGGGAAGTAGTGCAAATTATTCCATAATGGGGAGACAAGATGTATTTTAAAAAGAAGCCAAAGATTTTATGGTGGTTAGGATACAACTAGTAATGCTGAGGTAGAAGTCAGCAAATCTTGATCGCTTACAGAATAACAAGAATAAAACATTTCTTGATTTCTTTTTCTTCTTTGCAAGATAAACTGCTAGAATTTTAAACTACTACTCTACAACACTGTCTTTCTCTGCAATACAACAAAGATATATTGCAGCAAACATGAAAATTATATGCAGTGTGTCTGTTCCTTTAGTCCCCACTTAAGGCAGGGCAAAGATTGCACAGACATAAGAAAATAATCTAGTAAAGGAAACTTGTCTCATAACAGACAGCAACTAAAACACTTGCACTATAAAGAGAAAATTGCCATAAGCAATCCTGGATTAAGCTACATAAAATCAAGGAGAAGAATAAAGACTGAAAATCCAGAAAGTTCTGCATAGGCAGAGGAGAGAAGTAGTCAGGGAGATATAAACAGTCTTGCCGCCTGTTTAGCTCTTCACATGCCTTCTCTGTTTCTTGTCAAGTGCTCCCATAGCAGGAAGATCTCTGTACTCATAAACACACCCCTGGCCATAGCTTATCTTCTTGTTGTTCAGACTTCCTTGAACTCAGAGTTAAATTTCTCTAGAAGAAAGTTTACAGACCACTATATCTCCCTCATGTTATCTACCATTTGTGGACAGCTATTTTTTGTAAGAGCATATTGTTAGTCGGTTACAAAACCAAAGAAAGTGAAAAGGATGGCTGAAAAACATAGTAATTTCCTGAAATCTCATTTAAAAACTCATGTGTTTTAAACAAGCTACAAAACAGGGTGAAGTCTTAGCTGTAAGTCAACCAGAAACAAGCATCAGGCTTCAACCTCATGTGTCAGTCAATCCTGGGAAGATAAGCTTTCTCAAATATTGCTTTTGGCCCACCAGAGTTTTACTGCATTTAATTTCCATAATTAATCAATAAACCAGTTTCCTGAAACAACACTCTAACTGCTTATTTTATGTTCTTGTTTACCCCTAGGATGGACATTTCTCGTATGGGAAGCCTCACGGAGCCCCTCCTCATCGAGCAAGTTTGTTTTCAAAATCAGCCTCTCTCAAATAATGTTCTTGCCCCTCTTATGCCTAAATGAAGATGTCAACAGTGTCTGTGTCCAGGGTCCACCCCCATTATCTTCTCATAAATAAACCACTGTCAGACCACACCTCTGACAGTCAAGCATGGCTGTCAGTGGAAGTGGCACTGGCTGCACTGACAAGAAACACACCATGGACACAAACAGTGGGCTGGAACTAATGGTGGTGTTTTTGACACCCCCAGGTATTTGGATGGTTGGAGGGTCAGAGCCTGGCAAAAAGCAGTGCCTAAGAGCAGAGCAGTGCAGAGGCTACAGGGAACTGGGAGTACAATGAAAGGATAAATGGAACTGTATAAAGATAGTATCTGCTTGAACATATCTGCATCTTTCAGATTTTAACATTTAAAGGGAGAGTATTTCTCAAATACTTGCTGCTCCCAAGACTGAGAGGAACTGCGTATCAGAGAGCTTCGGAGCCCTCAGTTATGTGATCAGTTCTTTCCAACTGAATTAAAATTCTCCAGAACATGTAGCTCAGGATAAGTTATAAAGAAACCCGTTCCCTCTCCTCCTAACTTTTATTTTTTAGGCCATGCTGAATGCTATGGACAAATACAATCAATTTAAAAGCCCAGAAACGCCTTCCAAGTCTCTAGGCTAGACTTCACAGGCACAGCTTTTACTTTATTCCGTCAAAATAGAAGCTAACAGCATATGGACATTTTGTAATATAGAGAATAACGAAACAGACTTAAAAATGGACTGACTGCATAGAACCCACATGAACAAATTACAGCTGCTATCAGAAGGCAAGCATGCTGTGTAGGCATAGAAAATTTTTCATCTCATAATATCTTTAGCATAATGTGTAGAATATTCCTTTGTTTCTGCTATAAAATGGTTTCATTTAAGTCCAGACCAACTATTTATGAGACCAAGTCCATTTTTCCCATGACTCCTGGCATTTCAAACAGTTCCTGATTTGCTTCTTTAAATATCTTTGTTTTAATGCTTTATTAATTTCACAGAATCACTGTATATCATATCAAATAACTGACTTCCGTGACATATATTTACACCTGAGTGATGAATCAAGTTCTCTTTAAGAAGAGAGGACTTAGGTATTATAGCTTTTGTGTTACAGGTTATTATTCTAATGCTTTCAATGCTCTGAGATTCTTAATAATAGATGCAACTCCCAGCAGAGTTTTGCTGTTTTCTTCTACCATAATTTAAGAATCCTATATAGAAACATAATTTATTTTTCTGACACAGAAATAAATAGGCTGATCTCGATACATTGAAAAATCACCTGTAATTAGTGCTGTGATTAAGGAGTCAATATGTCATGGCTACCTTCTAAGAAACTTATTGTCTCTTGAGTTAGATAAAAACCATGATCATTCTAAACACCCAAAAGAAATATAGGGGTTTTGAGTCTGTTTTTAAAGTGCAGAAGATATCTATATATTGACACTGACATTAATGAGTACAAACCCAAATATTTTTAGAGACTTCAGAGAAAGCTTCTGCTTCATTTCTTTCATGAAAAGATAGAAAAATATGATTTTTTTTCATGCAAAGTTAGGATAGAAAAATCTGAATCTTGTGCAAAGTTTGGTACTGAATGTGTTTAACTTCACATAAATACAACACTGAATTTTAAGTGTGCAGCTTCATAGCTCACCAAGACTGCTTTGCTCTTAGTGACAGTGGAAACAATGGATAAGATGTCAGACTGCACCAAAACCTTCAGGTTTCAGTTTTAAGACAGTGCTCTGCCAACTTCTAAACTACATTAGAACAATCCACAGAGATATTTGAAGAAGGAAATAAGGAAAACTGGAATGAAACTGGGCAAATAGCATATAGAACCAAAAATGGTCATGCCAAACCACTAAGAGAATGAATTTCTGGTATCTCGTCTCTACTGCAGAGGCAGACTGGAGTGAACGCTTATTCCTATATTACATTTCACAATCATGAACTTTGGTAGGGGACATTCAAAAAATTAAGAGAGTTTCAGTAAAACCTTATAAAACGTCCTTTAAGACTTTCTATAAACTCCCCCAGTACAAACCCAGGTGCCTTTCGCCTGCTGCCCCAGTGTAAAAAACTCAGAGGAAGGCATGCAAACCTCACCAGAAAGTCTGGGGACTGGGTCACAGGGTCATTCTAAGAGGGAAGTCTGAAAGCTACTTGTCTCCATTTTTCCCTCCAATCCCAAAATGTCAGCGGAACTTATGAAGGAAACATTACTTAATAAAGGAAGACTTGCTTCTTTTCAAACTTTTATGGAAATGTCATTGCAAGACACATTTAGCCTCCAACCATAAACAACAAGTTCAAAGTCAAATAACCACAGTGAGTGGCATGATTTACACTTACAAAGCCTTCAAGTTCTTCCAGACCAGTAGCATTGCAGGAAGGATCCTAACCGTAATTTCAGAAACCAATTTGAAGTAATTCACTGGCGTTTGGATCTGATCTGAGTTACTTTGGTGTGAACCCCTCCTTAGCCCAGTGGGCCCCTGGAGAAAGGCCTTGCGGTGGGACAGCAGCTTCCCCAGGGCACACAGGGAGCTGTGCCCTCGGCAGAAAAGGCACCACAGCAAACACCACCACCTCCAGCAACCCCCTGCTGCCCTCAGGTCTCTCTCAGAATCACAGGGCTCCAACGACAGGCAGCAGAAAATCAACCAAGGGCGATGCTGCTTTTGTCCTCTCAAGACGCTGCTCTGCTCCCAGAAAAGGGAGTTTACATTTTGTCCAGCTGCCGTTTCCAGACAGATCAGCGTTCTCTAAGTACATCTGCCACAACTTCGGCATGACTGGGATGCATCAAACCTACACCACTCACTCCCTTAAAAGATGCTCTTAACAAACTGAGTTGTTTGCTTTTGAAGTGACCTGACTGAAATTGAAGCATTTTGTTAAGATTTTCCCAAAATAAATCAAAATATTTCAGCAAACCTGATGGGTTCCCATGTGATAATTTGATTTTAATGGAATTTCCTTTTTCATTGTAAATATACTGGCAGAAGGTTGCAAATAAAATATAAATTTCACAATCACTGGAAGTGTAAAAGCTGCCTGCATAATTCACTTGGTTATTCTTATTTTAAGAAACAATACTGAGAAATGGGAACTGAAGTCTGAAAATTAACAATGCATGTAACAAAACAACAAAAACACTGCTCTTTTCAATATTGCAAATATGAGGTAATGAATACATACAACTAAAAGGAATAGAAACTGCTACCTCAGCAACACATATTGCGTATGAAAGGGAGGGCTCAGGTTAAGATTGGTTCCAAAATTCTGCTCTATCATGAGCCTACATGAGGGACAAAAGTGAGATATCATCAGGCAACACCATTTCTCCAGACTCAACCACAAGAAACAGAGAAATGGAGTGGCAGCCCTGAGTGTGATCTTGCCAAGATATATCCAAGGGCCTCTTGGGGACGTTGAGGGTTTCCCTGATCCTGCCAATAACAATAATTTAAAAAAAATTAAATAAGAAGTGGCATAGGTAATATCAACTCAAGACACACTAATTTTCAAGCCTGCAACAGAGGCATGGATATTTTGTGTAAAGCTCATACGTTAGCACCTTGGGCATCTTCTGGCATATCTTCTTTTTCACTCATGTTTTGTCTGAAGTAAATTCTATTTAATCTTGTCATAGAAATAACAGGAATTTAAAGCATAATGTCTATTTGTAAGTACTTTTGATAGCACTAAATTCCAGAAGCTTTTCTCTGGGACATGGCTTTTCCTTGAGGCACCTGTTGGCAGAAGGGAAAGCAAATGTCAAGCATACCTGCAGGCATTTCGTGCAGGGCGCTGGCAGGCATTCTGCTACCAATCCAGCTGACTACAATAGCTCCCAAGAGTAGGTGCACCTTCCTCTGCAATACTTGCTTGCAATTTTGTTCCCCTGCCAACTTGTTAAAAACCATCCAGAGCTAATCAAAGTTTTTTGTTGGTCTTTGGCTGCTTCCCTATCAAAACTTTACAAAACTTTAATTTCAGCCTCATGAGCCCTGCAGCTGTAAATTAATTGAATAAAATTTACAAACATTATGCACTGATAAAGCACTTCCAAGACTTTTCCCTATTCAGTTGACTTAGCTGCTTGGCATGACAGTTTTGCTTGACATGAGTTCAGAGCCTCTGGAAACCTTCCTAATCCCACTCTCCAGGCCTCGTGC
Source organism: Melanocharis versteri (assembly GCA_013397845.1). Taxonomy (NCBI): domain Eukaryota; kingdom Metazoa; phylum Chordata; class Aves; order Passeriformes; family Melanocharitidae; genus Melanocharis; species Melanocharis versteri. Next base: position 231,130 of record VZTG01007794.1, on the reverse strand, counting down.
CTATTCAAGGAACCATTTTAACCCAACTCCAGAACACTAATAAATCTCAAATGGTTTTAAGCCCTCAGAAACATCCCTTGGTACACATTCCACCTCCTTTATATTGCAGGCATCTTGTTGCACAGAGTAACTCTTACTTGAAAGACCTAAAAAGAAACCAGTCTAGTCCCCAAAGTTATTAACATTTAATATAATATCTCATTTAAGATTATTGTGGGTTGAAGCATAATTGCATTTACTACAGTCATTCTGATGTCATCTGTTTATATTTCAGTGCAATATTTCTGTATCAGGGTTCAAACTAAATATTTTCAATGGAATCCCTGGATGATTTCTTTTATTCTAAAGAAGAAAAAAATCTCTTCTGTCCATATAGCAACCATAAAGACCCTTATCCTCACCATTTCTGCTAAGATTTTTGATTAGACCACAAAGCACAACTTTTTTGAGACACAGCATGCTGGTAGCAAATTAAGATGATTTCTTACATTCTGTATCAAAGTAGAAGTAAAAACGATACATATTTCAGGAAATATTTGGCTGCATGGTAAAGGAGTTTTCTTATATTTTTATCTGTTTATTGTTTTGAACACAACTGTTAGGCAACAATTGGTAGGGACTACAATAGCCTTTACACTTAAAATGAAAATGAAAGTCCAAGCAACACCTCTGGGTCATACTTAACAGAGCTCACAGGCGAAGCACATGGAAGTAAATATCCAGGCTGTAAATAAGTTGTTATATAAAGGCATGAATTAAAATGAAAGTCTATATTGACCTATAATGCATATGCAAATAGCTCAATGAAGTTTTGATGGGGATTAATTAATCCAAAAAACTTTATCTCACCCCAAGATTCCTTTCATTTCTATTTGTGTGGGCAATTAACTACAAACAACATGATGCTAAAATGATGCTGAAACCCAGAAGTACTACTCTTTTAAGTAGTCAAAAAGCTTGTGAAAAGTATCAGGTGCTTAAGGAAGGGAGGACCAGCTGTTCCCAATACTGATATACCAGAAGAAAGTTTTGTAAAACCTTCACGCATGCAACAAAAGAATGTGATTCAAAACAAAGTCCATAACATAAATAAAATATTGGCATCTATTCAGCCATGTAAGAGATGGAGAGAATACAAAATGTTGTTCATGTTTTGGCAGACTAATCATTTTAACAGAATCAGATCATCCTTTGCATCAGACCCCTAAATCTACAGATGTGATGATGTCATGAAACTCTGAAAAAAATGTGAAAATATATTTCAGAAGTCAGATCAGAGCTATTGAATGACACAAAGAAACATGGAAGAACAACGTTTTTTTAGCTCATCTTACTCATAATTCAATCAAGCACTACAACTAGCTAATATTTCATGGGCAGTATTTAAACAATAAAAACCAAAATAAATTGGGGCCAAAGAAAAAGCATTTTCAAAGGCATAGAGTCCTTTCAGTGCCCTTTTCCCACGTTAGGAAAACAGAATTTAGGCACATTACTACCATTTTTCCCTCAAAAAGCTACCACATGAATCAGCTGTGCCGATAAGACCAACTATTTGAAAGGTCTTAGACTAATTTTAGGAAGGAAAAAAAATTCTAGTATACACTTGGAGCAATGGTTACAATAACACCCTTGCTGGGATTGACCACATGGGACACACAGTGTCACTGAACAAGGGACACCAGGGCCAGGGAGGAATATTGCACCAGTGTTACTCAGCTGACCCCTGGAAAAATAAAGCATGCCTCACTAAACAAGGAGAAAAGAACAAGAAAAAATAATTGAAAACAGGGGAATTTTCAACATCCAGTATTAAGTCGACTTGATGTACAAACTCCAACTTTTTTGGTGTGCCTTCTAGTTAGAAAAATATTAACCTTGTGCCTACTGTTTAATTTATAACATTCTAATCTTTATCTATCATGACACAGTCAGGTAGCTAAGTCCATCTTAGCCAGCACATACTGCATTAAGAAAGCTGAAAGACAAGGTTTCTTCCTCTTGACATTCATAGGAGAAAATGTTAGGTAATCACAGAAATTTCTGCCTTTAATATTTATTTAATATTACTGCAATTTCTAGAAGTATAACTTTGAGGGGATGTAGACATTTTATACAAAGACTATCAGTATTGTAGGTATGACACTGATGGAAGCCAGGGTAGTTAGGTAAGGATAAATCCTAAAACCTCAATATGAATTAGATCTGAAGCACGGTGAGGAGTCACATGCAGTAAAACAAGTTTTTAAAAGCTAATGGTTTTGAGCTTGTGTTTTGCTTTGAGCCAGTCATTCAACAAGGGTTCTGCTCCATTGCATATCACCTCAGCATCATTCGAAGAGCAATCCTTTTCATTCTCTCATCACCGAGGCACCCAATCTTAACTCTTCACACCAATGTTTCGATATCAAGAAGGTAGGCAAGTTTATGCAACACCTGCACTGAAGAGCAGGAACTCTGTTGTCACTTCCATGTGAGTACTGGGGAAAATACTGAGGGAGGCACTATATTTTACATATCATCTCCTTACAAGTCACTTGACTTATACTCAAAAATCTTGCCAAACCAATCTCTTACACCTAATATCATGGTCTGTATACCATGGTCTGTATACCATGGTACATTAGCTGGTTGGCAGGTTCTGTTGCTCATTTATCAAGATGTTTAGGAATTAAGGGATTAATCTCTTTCTGCTTTTCTATTAATGATAGCGGTAAGCTCTGAATATGCTGGAAGAAAGGAGCTCCACACCAGAAAAATTATATGGTCACTTCAATACACACAAAGAAATAGCAGAAAGGACTGCAAGCCTAAGAATTCATAAAGCCTATGAGAGATGCAGAAGACCCCTGTTATGTACAGTTAACAGCTGATATATTCATAGTTTGGGTTTTTTAAATTGAGACTATTTTTTAAATATAGTGATGGTCCTACATAATTAATATGAAACTCAGGGCAACACTTAAGCTCACAAAATAGACAGATATGTGAAATAAGCAACAGATATTCCCCTTCATCAGAATAAATTAACTTTTAAAGAAATGTGGTTTAAAAGTTGAATAGTAGAACTTATAAGGTACATGGTTTTGCCCACTATGAAAACTCTCAGACCGTAATAATTGTATATTTTCAACACATGTTCTTATCTAACTTTTCTCAGGTGTTTTATCATTATTGTTTGTTATAGACAACATATGATTGCCTCTTTGCAAAAGAGTGACTATTTAGAGGAACGCACCATAGGTAACAAGCTTTTCTGGAAGAGAAGATCTCCTTGTTATTTTCTCCTAGCTTCTTTTTATTCACAACGTGCACAAACTGAAATGATATAAAGACGATGCTACAAACAGTTGCCAAACCACACAAGGACAATTCCAACAGCAGGCCAGATGCAATCACTTTTTCCAGGCAGGTGGTCAGAAACTACTCTTTCAGCTTGTGATATTTCATTCCAACTCAGCAAAGTGCCTTCCTGCACCATTTGCACTGCCTTCACCTGACCCTGCATCAAAGATATGTCCCAGTAGGAACACTAACTCGAAACACAGCAGGCATTTTCCTTTCTCCCCATTCCAGTTTTGCTCCCTTGTTCTGAGGACAGAATGTATAACATAGTGCTAAAGTGGCACGTTTTAGAAATATTTCAGAAGATAATGATGCAGTTGTAAAGCTGAGACCTTGCTCTTCAAGTACAGTCGTAAATGTGATAAGCCAAATGAGTTAGGAAGATAATCACCCTGTGTTGCTCTGAGGGAAGACTAAGAGGGGAGCTGGTGAGCCAGGAGCACGTGTAGACACAGGGATTCTGCTAGAAAATGAGCAGTGATGACTGCATAACTCACGGGTGAGAGTCTGAAAGCTTTCCAGATGATCAGAAAGTGAGCACTGCACTGATAAGAGTGCAAAATTTCGTCTAATGATGGATAGTTTCTCTCTAAATTATTTGGAGGGCAATGCACAAAAATTGCTATATTTAAACGGATGCCTTTGGAGGCATTTCCCAGATGAAATAGAGACTTAAAGCATTTAACTCACATAAGTATGAAAGAGGTAAAATTACACTAAACCTGAAGACCAGGTNGAAAGAAAGAAAGAAAGAAAGAAAGAAAGAAAGAAAGAAAATAAATTAGGATGGCTTATTTTTTTAGCTGTCTGAAGAGAAGAATAAATAAAAGAGAAAATAGATAAATATACTTAAAGCAGCACTGTAAGTGCTGAGTACTTCCAGTCATGCAACTCAGTCTGTGCTCTTACCTTCAGAGGGTGAGCATCAATTCCCCAGCTTCACCTCTGCACCATTAGAAATTATACTGCAGGTACCTAATATGTGTTTTAGTCACTATCTTTTGGCCATCCAAGCATCACAAAGAGATCTGGCCTTCAAAGAGTGAAAAAATAACATTCCCTTCAGATTTTAAAATTACTTATCAGTGAAAAAAAGACAGAGACAGTTTCAAAACACTAAACCAGAAATGAGATCTGTCTTTGCAATGACTAGGGAGCAAGGGGACAGATTGCCTATATCCATCCCAAAGTGTCTTCATCCATTCCACAATAGACTATTTGTGAAGCTAATATGATCAACAGTGTCTTCTATTCTGTTAAAAATCAAGTAAGAAAGGCAACATACTATTAGATAACTGTAATACTGCCCGAGGGCTTGCGTATGTAAGGATCAAGGTCTTCTGCAGTTCTGCTGACGGATTATCACCCATTTAATTATTGAGTTCTGTACAAATTATGGAAAGACATGCAAATGTAATTAGGAGGGCTAGTCTTTTAATGAACTAACAAGAAGTGCTATAGGTAGTTAGACACTTAATCATTGCTACCAGCAACACTAGAAGCTTTCTCATTAAAAAGTTGGTTTGGGAAGACAGTTTTTTTCAGGTGATGAAAAATGCATGTAGAAACCTAATACAAGTTAAATTATGATTTCTGCTCATTTTAAGCTCTCCCTTTTTCCCAGAAAAATAGTAAGCAGTACTCTGCTTCATTAGTCCCTTGGATGTGAAGGTAGCATAAAGTCATGGCTTTACACCTACATACAGGAACAGGGATGGTAGTGGACTATGAATTAACTCAAAGGGACAGGCAGAAGCACACTAGAGTCCACGAAAAAAGAAAAGCCCACATGTGACAAGACAACTGTCCATCTTCCAAAGTTCAAGCTGTAGTCAAACAGATGGGAATGTTACTTTTCACACAGCCCAGTCATGAACTGGAGTATCCACCATGTTAAACCTTGCTAGAGCAGGTAAAATTAAATTAATCAGACTCTAACATCCCAATTCTTTGGGACTATATTCACTCAAGGCTGCACACTTGTGTTTATTTCAGCGTCTTAAAAAGGATGCCCTAATCCCTTTCCTGGGTTTCTGCACAACAAAAAAGTCTGGGAGAAAACTCTCTTAAGAGCAAGGGCTTCATGGCAGCCGTGTGATAGAAACTAAACTGCTCCCATCCGACCACAACAGCAGCTAACAACAACCCAGGAGCCAGGGACTGTGTTACAGGCTGTAAAACGGCCCTAGTTTCTTACTACTCTTTGAATAATAATTCTTCTTCTTTTTTGTTTGTTTGTTTGTAAGACAAAGGTGTTGGAATCATCAAATCATTCTGCAACAATATTACTGAAGGAAACCCAACCTTGTCCCAGCACATTAATAGGTTCAAATAAACAAAGCTGAATGGTATTTCCAAAACATAAATGACATAACTGTGGAATTCCACTGTTGAAGTAGTAGGAATTAGATAGAAAATGTTACTATCTCAGGCTATTGATTTGTTATCTGTACACTTAACTAGGTCATGAGGCCACTCTGAACCTGATGCTGTTAGGATCCAGCATACTGCAGAACAAAAGGTTAGTTGAACTTAGATGTGTTATCTCCTTCTAGAGGAACTTAGTTTAATCTTCTAACTTCTGAAAAAAAAAACCAAAACAACCAAACCCACATATATTATTGATTTAACAACTTAGAGAGTCCTCAGTAAAATCATAATTGGGACTAAAATTTGATCCTTAAATGAAACAAAAGAGAGAAAAGACAGCTCTTAAAATAGTTAATAGAAAAACTCCAAAGTATCCTTTTACTACTAATGTTATACATACATTTTACCAACTACTTGCAGGAGATGACAGGTATTAAAAATACATTTTAAACCTACATTGTGTCCAACAGAATTTGAAATTCCTAAGTTGTTAAAGCGAGTGATTTTATTTGGTAGTAATCCATAAATTAACCGTGGCTTAAAAAAGGCTGCCTTAAGTAATCACAAGTACTAACATGACATCATTTGCAATAAAAATCCTGCATTATCATGAACTTACTAACCTATCTAAAAACAAACATGCAGATCCTAGCATTACGAATGTTAATGGCAAAAGGTCTATTGAATTTAACAGCATCAAGGTTTGACCCAGTACTTTTCTAGATCCAAAAATGCTAAATATAATATAAATTCTGAGACTCTGGAAGGACTCTAAAACCAACTTGAATATAGTAAAAGGCAGTTTTCAGTGACAAATTGAAATTAGACTGTCTTAGGAAAACTAAATAGAAAGAAGAAAAGAGCATATCTTTGTCTTTTTTACATAATTAAAACCTATAAATTGAAAACTGAATTGAAAATGAGAGCACAAAATAAAGGCAATAATTAAATATTCACTGTATGCAAAGAGCGGCCCTTTAAATAAAGCTTTCATAGAGCAGCTGAGCTGATATCCTCTATTAAATTATGTTGTTGTTATTCGTAAGTGGTTCTGACAAGAGTCAAATAGATGCAATAAAATAAAGTAGCATCATCAAACTTAAAAATAACAATAATAAAAAAATAACTTGGTAATTAATATAGCTCCACAGAAAGAAAAGAAAAGCAAACAAAACTGGGGGGAATCCTACTACAGCTGTGAAGAAGTTTGAAGTCACCACGTACTGAGCTAGCCACACTGACACACAGATCCAGTTACCACACCCACATACTACATTATCCTTCAGTCATGGCAGCAGCCACCAGCTCACAGCTCTGGCAAAGAAAGACAAATGTAATCTGAGCAGGGAGAGTCCCAGTCTGAGCCTGGGGCAATGTAACTGCCTGCAGAGTACCCAAAGGGTGACTACACCTTGGAAGTTGTGTAACTTGCACAAAAGACAAAAGACGTGGGTAAACCTCACCCAGAAGACAAGCTACCTTTCCACCAGGGACCCTTCATACTACAATGAGGATGTGGAAAAATTGCCCACGTGATGTAAACAAGATGACAGATTACTAGCTTCTTAGTCAACTGTAAGCCTCAGGAAGTATTCCCTTGAACTATTCCCATTACTGAGCAGTAACTGATGTCCAGAAATTACATTAGATATCTCTAATCAACTGATACAATCTTTATGTCTATTCTAATAATGGTGCCTCAGATCAAGCCCTCATAGCACCTCAAAAAGATAAGGAAAGAAATGGGAAGTTGTTGCCAGGAAACACAGGATTAATTCAGAGCAGCTTGAACATACACAGCAGTATTGGCTGCCTCCCACACAAGGAAAAAGAGGAGGTTCAACCTGAAAATATCCTTTGGAAGAAGAATCAGAAGAATTCCCCAGCAAATAAGATTTTAACATATACAGGGAAAAAAATTGATTCACTTTCCCGTAGTAGTTACAGTAATATACATATACGCCTTGCTAGTATTCTATATAATTAAAAAAAAAATCACTTTTAAGGGAGAAATAGAAGTACTTTGAATCTTTCTTGATAAAGAAATATAGAAATACTAGCTCAGAATCAAGCAGAAAGATTTCTTCCAGTTAGATAAAGAAGCCGCTTGAGCAACCATTATCAAGAGGATTGCTTTTTATTGTTCATTTCCAGGCAGTGAAATCTGTGGCTAATGTGGCTGCCCCACAACAGCTGCTAATACTCTAGAGATGCTGTTTGATATTCTGGCTTCCAGCACTGCATTGCAATACTGAGAGAAGCACAGGTAAAAGCAGGACACTGCCAGGCAAACACACTCACCTGCACAATCCCTATAAACTATCCAGTGTAGGCACACATTAAGGACACTTACTTTCGAGGCTAATAAAACTTGTTTTACAGTACACCATAGTCAGTAAAGCAAATTTCTACCAATGATATTAGAAATGGGCTGCCTTTTGTACTCTGTAATTCTTTTTACAGTTTAAGTTATGACCTAAAGCCCTAAGATTTTGACATACCATCAAGTGCCTTTTTAACAGTCTTTATAATCAGTCCTGTGGGAGCAGGAAAGATGCAAATTGTAAAGGGCACATAGCATTGGGCATGTGAATTCATAAATGTGTTTCACCCAATTTCGCATTCTTCAGTTTCTCAAGATTGAAATAAATCAAGAGCTGGATTCAGAATCAAAACCAGTGTACCTGTATAATATTAGGAAGTATAATAGCTGTCCCTTAATATCCCTTTACCTATCCAGAGCCAAAAGGAGGTTGGGAAGTATGAAGCACAGAGGCTGTAGAAATATTAAGAAGAAGCACAAAGGTGTTCCAGTAATACCACAGGGAAGCTAGGGCAAACTTTGGATTGAACAGTAGTGTATATACATGAGGGAACAAAGCAGCAGGACGAATTGTTTCCATGTGTCAAATCCATTACACTGCTATCATGCCCCTTAGTAACAAGTTTTGAATCTCTAGGTCAATAAAACTTTCCTCGCAGGTCAGACTCACAGTGCCCACGGAGGCAGAGCAACTCTCTCTCCCGGCTTCATCTCTCCCACCAAAGGGGTTGATCTGGGTCTCGGTACCCAGTGTTATGTCCAAACCAACACACTGATGTAGCAGGTGATGACTTTAGACCTCATACTACATCTGAGTTACCAGCAGAAGGCAGAGCTTGTGCTCCCTGTCCACAGGCAGGCTTGGCCTTGATGGAGCTGGCTGAGGCTGCAGCTGCTGCGATTATTTCACAGCACTGTGACAAAAGTGCTGCATGTGACAAGGATCACTATTGTGGCTGTGACAAGAATCCCTGCAGCTGTGACAAAGATCACCATGGTGTCCTGCTGCAGGGATGCTGGCAGAATCCACAGTGAAGCTCAGCGACAGTTGTTCTGTAATCCCTATGACACAGACATTTACCCAGAAGGAGTTTTTCCAGCAAATCTAGAAGGCTCAAAGGATCAGGGATTTCCCTCTGAGGTCCAGCAGCTAAGACCTCCAAGTTGGGTTACAACTCCACCACGCTTGGATTGCCAAAATAAAAATATTAATGAGGTCAAAGTTATTCTGGTAGAAGAAGGAGAGAAAGATTTATTTTTTAATTTCAGAAGGACTTGTTTACATGAGGTCAAGATGGCTCTAGGGCTATTGCCATTGACCAAGTTCACCAGCAGACAAATTATCTGCTGCTCCAGCTGGATCCCTACAAATCTATGCAGCCTGATGGGATTCATCCAAGAATCCTCAAAGAGCTAGTTGTTCGCACTGCAAAACCTCTCTCGATGATTTTTGAATGGTCTTGGGAATCCGGAGTGGTCCAGCTGACTGGAAGCTGGCCAATGTCCCAATTTTCAAAAAGGGCAAGAAGGAGGACCCTGGAAATTACAGATCTGTCAGTCTCACTTCAAAAAGTGCCTGGTAAAGTTATGGAGAAGATTATTCTGGGAGGTATTGAAAAACACCTGAAAGACAACACAGTGATCGTTTACAGCCAGCACCGCTTCATGAGTGGAAAGTCCTGCTTACCAAACCTGATTTCTTTTTATGATAAGGTAATCCACCTAGCTGATCAAGTGAAGCCAGTTGATGTAATCTTTTTGGATCTCAGTAAAGCTTTGGATACTGTCTTTCATAGTATCCTTCTGAACAAAATGCCCAGTATTCATCTGGATAAACACATCATTGGCATGGGTGAGCAACTGGCTCACGGGTCAGGCACAAAGGGTTACAGGGAATGGGCTGATATCAGACTGGGGACCTGGTACTAGTGTCCATCTTAGACCCTGTGCTCATCAGCATTTATCTTCATAAATGACTCGGATGCAGGACTGGAAGGGATACAGAGCAAGTTCACAGATGGTACAAAACTCGGAGGAGCTGTTGACTCCCTCAAAGGCAGGGAGGCCCTGCAGAAAGACCTTGACAAATCAGAGGCCTGGGCAATCACCAACTATGAAGTTCAACAAGGGAAAGTACCAGATTCTGCACCTGGAATGGGGAAGTTCTGGATGTACGTATAGACTGGGGAATTTGATGAAAGATATTAAGCTATCAGAGAGCATCCCAAAGAAAGGCTACAAAGATGGCAAAGGGCCTAGAAGGCATATAAGGAGCAGCCAAGGTCACTGGGTCTGTTCAGCCTGGAGAAAAGGAGACTGAGGGGAAACCTCATCACAGTCCACAACTTCCTTGTGAGGGGAAGAGGAGGGGCAGACACTGATCTCTTCTCTCTGGTGACCAGTGATAGGATCTGAGATAATGGCCTGAAGTTGAGTCAGGGGAGGTTTAGGTTGGGTATCAGAAAAAGGTTCTTCACCCAGAGGGTGGTTTGGCACTGGAGCAGGCTCCCCAGGGAAGTGGTCACAGCACCAGCCTGACGGAGTTCAAGAAGCATTTGGACAATGCTCTCAGGCACTTGGTGTGATCCTGTGCAGGGCCAGGAGTTGAATTTGATGATCCTTGTGTGTTCCTTCCAACTTGACATATTCTGTGATTCTGTGTGATTTATGCAAAATAAATGGTTCACTCTAAGGTATCTCAATATTTTCAATGAAGTATCAAGTTGGTCTCTTTTTAAGGCCAAGGTCTTGCCCCACTTAGACCAATTTAAAGCCAAACTAGTCCCTGGTATTTTGTGGAGAGTCTGTAACAGAGATCACAGATCTACTTTTTACTTAAAAAACATGACTTCCATTATATGCATCTATTTTCAGAGGCTTCCATAAGTAGTTAATGATTGCAAATACTGGTATTTGAAACACAAGAGAGCAATATTCAAAAGAAGCGAGTTTGTTTTGCATTTTTTGGCTCATAGGGAATCAACAAACTTTTAGCTGAATGCAATATTCCTGTGTTGAATTAGAAGTGTATAAAGCAAAACAGAAATTACCAAACCAAGTATTAACGTGACATAACTGTATATGGTTTCCTTGACAGGATAACAATCTAACCAGCAAACCCACAAAGTAAGCCCTTTCAGCAGCCTAAAATAAAAAGAAACTGCTGTGACACTGACAGCAGTGTCACAAGGCTGTGAGTATGAAAACAGCCCACCATGACCTGCCAGCAAGCAGGCAGCAGCCTATGTGCTCTCATCACTGCCAGGAGTACCCTTCAGCTGCCTGCACATGCCAAGGGAAGCCACCTGTATTTTCACCCTGGCACTCAAGGCAGTAGCTGTGACCACAAACTTTCAGGTGAAGGAGGGCTGAGTCTCTCTCTTGCCCGTGCAAAGGTTAACAGAGCAAATATCTTCCTGTTAGTACTGCCCCTCCTGCTTTCTCCCCTTCTCTCCATCTGAAGTTTTGCCGTCAAGAACCCATTATCATCAGAGCCCACTTGCCACTTGTTTTCCCCAATGGATTTATGTAGCTCTAAGGAGCTGCAGGCAAAGGTTTCACTGCAAGAAACTGTTTAAACTGAATGCTGCTTTCTCGAACAAATAATGCTCCATTCTATTTCCTTCTCAAAAGCAAGGTTTGAGGTTACATCTTCTGTAAAAAAACCCCACAAAATCTACAGTCTAAACTAACACAATTCTGTTGATTTCAGGAGCCAGGCAAAGCACAGTATGTCCTTTGGGTTTCACAAGTTTGCCATGTACTACGAAAGCAGATTCTCTGAAGGATAATTCCTGCCATCTCATTCAACTTGCAGTTGTCCACCATAATAAAATTGCCACATTGGGCTTTTCTTCAAAAAAACATGCAAACAAAATTAATAAAGTACTGGATGGCAACCACACTGACTATTCAAATTATGTAGGTATAAATTACAATTCAATTTCTAACATGGTCCTGTAGGACTAGTCATGAATTTGTACTTTTGTGAGGGAAACTGGGTTGAAATTTTCTTCACGTTCTTTAACAGTATTCTAGAGCCTTATACACGGTCTCCATTATTGTATCTTGATCTAATGGCAGCAAACAAGTGCTTACGCAGTACGCTGTGTTTCTTGGAGAGTCTTTTAAAAATGCTTTCCTTGCTTAAACCAGCATCATGTTCATTCACACGTTTAACACATGAAGAAACACATGAAGAAATCTAGAGAAATTTAAGGGGGAAGTGAACCAGATTTGTTCATTCCTCTGATGAGGTTAAAGGAAGACCATGGACTTTAAAGGAAATAAAAGTAGACTCACACCACAACATCCATCCCTGTATAGAAGCTTTTCTTCAGCTAAGTTTACTGGACTGAGATAATAACCTGAGTCAAATCATGGCTTTCCCACAAGACTAAAAGCTGCCTTAAATGTCCAAGTGGACCCAGTGATCACTAGGGGGAGTGAACATGGGACTGTCAATGGGCTCCATTCCATAAGGTCTTCCAGAAAGCCTCAAAAGTCCTCTGAATTTCTGTAGATCTTCCTCTTCCCCCTGGTTCTGTTAACATGCTCCTAATGTTCAGCAACCATTTTTTCACTTACAAAGCACCAGTTCTTAACTTATAAAAAATAACACTTTATTTCAGAATAATTGCAGCATCCATCATCTAGCTCATAAACTGAGAGCTGGAGCCACTTGGTCATTTAGTTAATGGGTTCAAATAATGAGAGTTAAACAACAAAAAAGCACACCAAAACAACAAATACATTAGATTAAAGTAACTTTTCATGTTTTGCCAGATTTTTCTTCCCTGACTTAAATTAAAATTTGCAAATATAAAGAGTCTGGCTTGGGGCTAGCATTCAAGAGACACAGTATTCAAAAAAAATTAAAAAAAAAAAAAAAATTTGAGGATGCATTCCTTTTTCCCAGTACCAAATCCTACTAGACCACATTTTTATCATTTCAGAAATTCAGCCAGTGTCCCTCAGTCACACTATAATTGTCAAATAGTACCTGAAGTAATAGAAAGTTTCACAAATATGTGGAAAATATTTAAGGCATCTAATAAAGATTTTGGAAGACCAATTATGACGATTTCTCCACAAAGAAGAGACTCAGAGTCTAACCTGAAAATACTTTCTTAACACACATGACACTGCTTTGTCACAAACCAAACACTTCTTGTTCAAAAGCGCAATAAATTGTATCTAAAACTATAGACAGTAGAGTGTTCATGTCAGTCAGTGAAATAAAGAGAATAGAAAATGTGTACTCAGAAGAAAAAAAAGATGTTACAAAATTCAAGATGTTACATCAACCTAAATATATCTACATCACCTCTGCATAAGAATAAAATATCAACTTCAGCTTTACTATTGAGTCTCTCCTTCTCTTTAGAAGAGTAGGAGTATAATGTTACACATCATGGAGAGTTTTTTCTTTAAAGCATTTCTAAGTATCTTAGGAGGCTATCAAAATAAAAATAACAGGATGGACTCTATCAGTAGGCTTTTGTAGCCTGACCTCTACTCAAATAGGAAGTTAACAGACTCAGCAAACTTTCAGACAACTCTGAGCTAGACAGAGTGGCTGACAGGATAAGTGTCAGAGCCTCAGTCTAGAAGACTTCAATAAATTTGGGGTTTAACCAACAGAAATGTCATGACCTTCAACAGGGAAAAACAGGATTCTGCAACCGGAGTTGAATAACCCCATGCACTGACTGAAACCTCACCCAGCAGCAGCCCTTAAGAACATGCCAGTAATGTTACAGTGGACACCACGCTGCAGCAGCGAGCCCTCACTGTGAACAGAACAAATTGCATGCGGAACTGCATCTGGAGGAGCATGGCAGTAGGATAAGGGAAGCTAGTGCTGAGGCAGCCCAGGGAGACCCTCAGTTCTAGAGGGATGCAGAGAAAATGGAAAAGCTCCAACAAAGGTGCCTAACACATGTACCCTATGTAGAGAGGCTGAAGGAGCTGGGCCTGATAATTTTGGTGAAGAAGAAACCACAGAGTTATTTAATATATGCTTACAACTATTTGAAGGGCAGCTCTTTGGACACCACCACCAAACTCTTCTTGGTACTGTCAGACAGCATAACAAGGAAAACAACCACACAAAGCAGTTTCAGAGATTGAAGTTGGGCAGCTGGAAAAATATTTTCCCTAGTAGCACTGGAATAGCTTGTCAAACAGGTTGAGAGATTCTGTCCTTGGAAAGGTTCATCCAGACAAAGCAATGGCTGATATGGTCCTTCATTTCAACAGTCCTCTTCTAAGTAGTAGAACCTTGGATTAGTGGAGGACTAGACCTAATTATCCCTTGAAGGGCCTTCAAGATGGCATTTTTATCATTCCCCAGAATAGCAGAGTTAAGAACTATCCCTCCATTCATTCTCAAGCTACTATTTTATTGATCAGGTATTGTAAATGTTGATTTTTTCCTTTATTTCTACTAGATAGTTCAATGTGATATATGTATTCACAGAACCCAACATCCGAGTGCTTCTTTACACTATTACAAAATGCTGTTCTTAAACATGACCACGTGTGCATCTGCCTAATCTGGAGATCATTTACGAGACCTAAGTCACAATGTTAATTCTTTTATTTCTTGCTTAATTAAGTAGTGTTTCTATCCCTGCACAAAGATTTTGATTTTATAAAATATACATTCACTGGCATCGCAAACTGGACATGAAGCACAACTGAGGGAGATTTGAAAGAGTGCTGAAAATCATCATCCAGGCAGCATCACCTCCCAAAATAATGCCATAATCCTCATCACACTCTGTACTTGCTTAGAATGAACCGATGAATTTGCACCAAAGTGTTGCATACAAAAAGGGGGCATACAAAATCTGGGAAACAGAGGTCACTAAAAACCACTTTCTTCAGTGAAATTCAGATGTTTTAATCAATGACAAAGTTTCTTTCTTAAAAGATAGCTTCTTCCTTAAACCTCTAACCAGGTAATGATGTGTCTGTATTCAAACTAGACACAAATGGCATCCTTCATCTCTAAAAGAGAGCCTGTGTGCCAGTTACAGGCAAATTTTGAATGGCTTTGTAAAGATGAAAGGGAGAAGCTTGGGGAAAAGCAGCAGAAAGCCCATCACCGAGTAACCCTAAGGCATAATGACTTCCTGAAATCCTCACGGACTCGGAGCTGGGAGAAGGCTAGGGAATGAGCGCTCACCCCGCACTGCTCAGTCACTGGCCACCAGCTCTCCTCTGCTAGTGCCCACTCCCCACCCCCGATGGGGCCCAGCCTTGCCCTTTCCTCCCCACACAACTCCTCATGCACTTCTCTGGAGGCAGGAATCACTGCTGCCTTGTCAGCCTATTTCTGATTAACAACCTGGTCTCGTTTGCAAATGAGTGCAAGTTATTGCTTAAAGATGCAGCCTTTGGTACCCTGGCCATCACATTCATGTGGGCTATCAGGGCTCTTCCAGAGGGCTACCCAGGCCTGCTGGCAGCTAGTACTGCCAGGGAAAGGGAAGAGATCCTACTTTAAGTTGTCCAGGAAAGAAAGTCTCTATCTGTTCAGTGGCTCACTACGCATCCTAACTTTGAAGTGAAAAATAACAAACGGAGAAATCAACCAGCACTTATTTAGAAATTGCTGCAGTACGGGAAATGAAGAAAAGCAGCAACAGCAACAAAAACCCCACCCCACAGAGGAAAGCTGAAAGGCTGAGGATGTCCTTGGATGCTTTCCAACAACAGGCAGGCACACTTCATGCTGCTGTTGCTCCATAAAGGTGCTTGCTTGCAAATTCAGCAAGTGTGTTGCCATCAATAAACTGTTTTAAATAAGAATCTTTGATGCAAATAGTTTGCTCTGATCTTTAGTTAGTGAAAGTAGAAAGTATCTTACAGCAGCAAAGAGAATGTCTCTTCAGCAGATCATGAGTATGTCTTACACAAATACATATCTTTTAACCACTTTCAATACTTCTTTTCCATTTTGAACTCTTAGCATGATGTAACCCAAATAAATTGAGATCAGAATAAACATCTGATTTCACATGCAACACATGCTAGAATTATTTTTATATAATAGAAGCATAACGGTTAATTTAAATTAAATTGCTACTGCCTACCTAAAATTATTTAAGAAAAATATTCAAAAATCATTTAACATTTGCCTATCTAAATACTTGAAATTTTACTCAGGGTTAGCATGATTCACACCACTTTAAACATCCAGAACAGCACTCACTAATTTCTAGGCCCCCAACACTTGTGTTCAGATGCATCACAGAGCATGTGCTGGTTCCTTGGTGCTTGTGCCAATGGAGACCCTTCAAGAAGAGAAACTTAAATATTCTGGGAAAAAATGTTGTCAGAGCAGAACAGAGGAAAATGGAGAGGTTCATCTCCACAGCACCCCAGGGAGGCCCTGTGGCTTGGGCAGGGGACAGAAACACATTAAGGCATTTGTTTTCCAAAACATACATTTTTTTGTTCATTGAAGTTGATATGGAAGATTTGCTAGGAGTCTAGAGGTAGCAGGTTAGACCAAGGCTTGATTCATGTCCTAGCTGATGCAGGTATAACTCATCCTGCAGGTATGGAATTGCTTCTACCAAACAGGTAGAGAGGTGAGACAGGAATCCTATCGATGTCACGCCCAACTGTCAGCTCAGAAATAGAGAATGAAAACATGTGCATGAAACAAGTCTTTCCACCAGATCAACAGATCAAGTCCCCAGCAGCAGCAGCCTATTCCGTGATACATTTTGTTCTCATGTACAGTATTACAAAACTGCTGTTCCCATTACTGCAGCAGTTTCCCCCACGGTCTTATGATTGCCACAGGAATCAAAATCCATTTAGAGGGTTATGGGGAAATGCTGAGGCTCATGCAAACAAGCAAGACCAAGCTATTACTATAAATGCCTACAATATGTAAATACAGTTACAGTTTGGAAGTGAAAGAACTGAATTAAGAGTGCTATCTGGCCAGAGAAAGCTGATTAAAGGCAATGGAGAGAGAGAAAGTGAGATTATATCTAATTAGCTCACAAAAAAAAATAGCAACTCCTCCAATTCTAAGGTTGATTAATTAATTAAAATAAGAAAAATATTTGCTATGTAAATGTAAACTGCTATATTTAAATTAAGAGTAGCTCATCTTCAGAATGAATTTTAGAATTAGAATTAGATAAAATTTAGAATTTAGAACTAGCTCACCTATATAAGGTTTAATAGTCATCTTTGGGAAAGGACCATAGGTTATTAAGTGCAGAAAAATACCTGGCACAGCATATGCCACAGGTCTTTCCGTTTCTTTTCTCCACCATACATACACTGTATAATTAATATGAAGTAATACTCTGGCTTATCATGGGGTTCATTTCATGCAGATCCTATATTTTTGAAAGAATGAAAAAATATCTTAGCACCTCTAAGAGTCCTTAGAGAAATGACCGAATAACTAAAAAAAAAAAGAAGAAAATAACCTTTCTAAAAGAAGTTTGAAAGTTGGGTGACTTCGAAAATCAAATTTCTCCTTTTCCAAAAGAAACATGAGCAATGGAGTAAGTTAAAATGGGGAATATATCTCAAACATGTTAAAATCTAAAGCACTATGTCAAACTACAGCATCCTCAGGGGATAATTTTACATAGGAAGCAAACAACAATATACACACATTTTCCAGGCATCCCAAAGTACTTCAAAGAGATCAGATAAATGAATCAGGGTCAGCTGTCAGGAAAAAGTCCAGAACCAGCATCTCCCAAGCTCCAAGCCAGAGCTGGTTTCCCAAGCTGAGTTATGCACATTTATGCATATCTGGAAATTAAGGCAAAATTACTGCTCAAATATACTGAATTCATGTCTCTGGAACCACAGAATGAGTTTGGGCAAGAAATAGCTCAACATTCCCTTGGAATTAATTACTGAATTCAGCTACTTTGCAGACTCTACTGGCAGATGTTGGTAATGTTTCAGAATTAAAATTAACAATTATAAATTAAATAATTCAGAAAGAAATAGCGTATGAGATTTGCAGACCCTGATCCCACAAACAGACCATCAAATAGAACTGTTGGAAATAATGTTAAAAATATAACAGTTGATAAAAATAATTGGGAAGCTCCAGCTTCCTCTTGGTGTAGAGTTATAAAGAATATCTCCATACTATCATGCCAAGACCAGTCAATGTCGTTTTCCACAGGCCAGAATAGCAGCTTCAGCAGGGCTAGAAAAAAATTAGTTCAGGAAGCCTTTCCAGTTTCAAAAGCAGAATTGCTACAATTGCCACCTTTCACTTTTCTCAAAAGTTTCCTATTTTTTTTCTTAATGTTTTACTAAAAATTCTCATTAACCATCAAGCAGGATTTCCAAGAAATATATTCTTGGCCAACACGCACATCTGAGACATTATTTCAAAGACATTTCTGTAAAAGATATCATGGGCAATGTAATAAAAAAGGGGGAAACAGGTCTATTTTAAATCCAACGGAACGATAACTTTCAAATTTAAAAAAAAAATCATGAAAATCTATTCCTTGAGGGGGTTTTAGCAAGTCTAAAGAACACAATTTTTAAGGAATCTTCTCAGTGACAGTCAATTTAAGCTCCACGCACAGAGACCCCTCCTGTGAAGTTTGGACTCTGCAAGATGGGTGTTGGCTGGTTTTTTTCCAAATTCTGGTTTTGAAAATGAAACATACCTTCACCCCTTTATACTCTTGATGATTAGATGCTATTATTCACAAATATAATTGTGAATATTCAGTTTGAAGAGTCATTCAGATCCACATTCCTCTATGTAAATAGACTAGAAGGTCAGGTACATGGACACAGACACAAAGAAACATCTCTGCATATTTTTATATATATAAATACATACACATATAGTCGTGGGTGTGTGGCAATCATCTGCACACAAATACACAATGGATATTCAATGCAAATATGAAACTTCAAACGCACAAATTGTTTCTTAATACTCATCCTCCTATCAATTAATATAACATAAATGATAATAATAAATTTAAATTAATACCAAGCACTTGAAATATTTGGAATACACACTGACAGTCTCCAGGGTTAACACCAAGTTTGACCAGAGGATAATAGTCATAAGAACTCTCACCAGCTGTAGCCTCTTTCTGTCATTTTTAACATCCAAAGGGTAAAGAAAAACTAATCTGAGTGAGGGTTTCTTTCTGTATGCTACAGATAGTCATCTCTGGCATCAGCAGACTAAGTCCAGGCTTCACATTGATTTTCTTTTTTCCTGATGTATATACAGTGAAATTGAAGACCTATGCATTTCTGCTAAATGAGGTTCTGCCTGAGCTAACAGAAAACTATGACAATGGTCTGCAAAGAATTGGGGAAAGAGAAGCAGTCTTTTAAAAAAATTCACCACCAGCAGCTGTAAATTCATAACTGTCAATAAAATTGCTGAGGTTTTTATATGCACATTAACAGCATGCTTCAGTGTAAAATGGGATTCTTAATTCTTTTCACAGAGCATTAAATCATATTTAAGATTAGAAAGAATCCTCAAGCGGCTACTGGCAGGTGCCCTCTCTATCAAAACCACTCTGCTCCCTATGTTTGTACTTTGTTGACTTCAACAACAATTGAATTGCAAAAAAACCTTCTTGAAGTAAAATATAAAACAACAGGGTGCAACTACACAACTTATGTTGCCCTTCATTTACTCCAAGCACAATTCCAAGAGCCTAATGTGTTTTCTTGTAATGCCAGTGAGATAAATTTCCAAAGGAAGGTAAGTCAAAAGCAGAAGATGGAAGAGGACAGGGCTTCAAGTTCCTTCAGCTGCATGGGAAAACGTTTTATATTCACTGCATACTTCATGAGAGAGCACCCTTCACCCCGTGAGGCTGGAGTGATTAACTGGCAACATGGTTCCCAACCGTCTGTAAGGACTTCCTCAGGAAACCAGTGATACCTCCAGAGAACAGTCTGTTATCAAAATGTTTCTCAATTCCCAAATTCTGCTGGGCATCAAGGGCACCTTCTTACTCTTGCTTATGTTTCATCCTATCCCTCAAAAGTAACATGGAATGTACTAGACAAAATCTGGCCCTCTGATATCTTGTTCCTTAAGAGATTAATAAAACTAAGCGACAATCAGAGTATCTCTAACCACTTGTCTACCCATCTTTCTCTTAATTTCACTGCCAGTGCAAACTAGCTAAGGCACTAGGGCAGCACAGGAACTGTGAGTATTTAACCCATGACTGTTGCTAGGAAAAAAAATTAAACTAAAAAAACTCTGTCACTAGGACAATACATCTCTTGCATTTATTTTATATTATTATTAATTATTTCTTCTTAACCGTGGGACTCCCTTTTGGTAGGAGTTTGACTGTGACTTGCAATGTCTTTCTCAGAGCTCTGTGCCTGTGCTCACTGGCACACTGTCCATCTGCTGCCCCGTTATGTGTTTGCCAGCCCTGTGCCCTGTGCCCCTCCCTCTGCTCCTAGGGCTCACATGAGCATTTTCACCCAGACTGAGGGGGTTTCTGGTGTGCTCAGCTTGCACTCTCCTCCTACTCAGCTCAGTGTGCTGGCACAGCACATGAGGGATGAAGCAGCCGGCATTCAGCTTCCCAACCTTCTCCAGAGGAAATGACATCCTGAGTGACCTGTTATTACTGAACTGGGTTTTAATGAAATGCTAGTACTGCGCACCACTATGCAAAGAGCATATGTGGCTGCAAGTGATTAATTACAGTCTTGAAGAACCTAATAAGAGGCTCTCATATTTAAAATACTTTATGGCAACTATTAATTTTTTCTCTCTAATTATCAGAATAGCAATGGAGTAATGCACCTTTCACCTAAAATTTGCTTAATTTTAATTTCCTTCATCCTACAGCTTTGTTTATGCTAGCTATTGGTTCTGTGCAACAACCAATCTTATTTCTCTTTTCAATTTATAGATATAAAATACATCAAGGATTTAAATCAAACCTAAAACTTTAATTTCATCAGAAATAAGTATTTTTTTCACAGAAATGTCTGCCCTAGGAAATTCACACTATTTTGTTTTCACATTCGCAAAGAGAACGTATTTTAGTATTGTGACTCTCTCAGGGGTCTATCTTCAGATGCTGAAAATGCTAAGCAGAAATACATCACCTTTAAGAAGTGATGAGCATCTACTGTTGAGCACTGAAAATCAGTAGTAGTGTGCAAACCCAAAAGTATTGACAATTCAGACCTGTGTACACTAACTTCAGGCAGCTACATTCTGATTCCATCCAAAATAGAAATATGATTTTTCACCATGCTGGCCTGTTTGACAAGTACGGACAGCCCTATATTTTAAAGAGGAATCGACACAAAAATCAAAGGAACCAGTATTTGGGAAATGGCTTTGCTTTTCTCTGCTGGACCACTAGCAACTCTGAAACCAGTTACTGACCTTCTTTTTCAGTAGCCTGACCCAAAACCACTGTCCAGCAGCAAAGTTTCAGTACGGGTCCTAACTGCTGAAGGAATATTGTTCATACTGATAGGAAGTTTCATACTGATCAAATGTAACAAACCCCCATTTAATCTTTCGCTAGTTTTAATACACTGAAAAAGACTTCAAAGAACTTGCTGTTTGCTCTTATTGTAAAACAAACAGGTGTTGTATGAAGAAATGAAGAAATCACCCACACGCTGAGATAACCTTTCTGAATACTTCTTTATGGGTGGTCTGAATGTTATTTTGCAAAGCCAAAGTATTCTTAAACCTTTATTTTATACCGCTGAAAACTGGCCAAAGCAGGAAGAGAAAAAAGACACCCTGAGGATGCTAATCAATACACCCCTAAATCTATACCTTTCCCAAATGAAAGAAAACCAACCACACCCTGTAAGTACATATGATTAATATCTATATTATAAAACATAACCAATTTCAGGAAAAAGCAATTATTTCAGGCATCCTTGAAATTATTTTCAATTTTGCAGCAGGTCCGTGTACCTCAGCTTTTAGCTGCTGAAGTGGAGTCACGACACCTGGCTCAGCAGACGGCTGTGCACGCACTGCAGAGCCACAGGCACTGGCTTGGCTTGTTAACGTGCACGGAGGCTGCTGACGCTCGGAAGAGGACAGCCAGCTCAAGAACAATTATTTTGTCTTTTACCACTCCTGTTGCTGGTAGCTGCAGCCAAAGCACTTTAAAATGCCATCTATTTCCTGCCATCTACACGTGTCAGGATAGAACTAGACAAACACAGACACCTATGGTAAACAGGCTTGTCTTTGCAAGCCTGATGGGAGGATGAAAGCCTCGTTTTTTGGAAAAATTAATATGATGAGTTCTGCTGGTTTGTCCCTTGAAACACAACTCACATATGAAATAGTGCATCCTCAGAAATGAGCAGCATAATGATGCTTTATTGCTTGAGAAAGCCACATATCCCAAGAGAATTTGTGTCATCATACACCAGGAGTAAGGCTGATGAAGCTGGCTTTGGGCTCTAATAAAAGAGGTGGGAAAGAGATGAAAAAACACCATGACAAAAGATGCTTTTGTTACTTGTTGAGATTAATCTGAATCAAAATGTGTTCACAGTTATAATTTCTTCTACAATTGCAAAAACCGCCAGTAGGAATAGCGTGATTTTACTTTCCAATGCCACTACAATTCTTATCCCTATCAAAGGAGGCTGAAAAAATTGCCAAGTTATTTCATTAGGAAATGCAGCTAATTTACAGGCACGGTAATTTTCCCCCTACAAAATTGTATAATGAGCTTTAAACTCACTAAATAAAGGGTCTCTTCTCTGAGTGATTATGCTTAATTTACACAGGAATTAGCG
Source organism: Melanocharis versteri (assembly GCA_013397845.1). Taxonomy (NCBI): domain Eukaryota; kingdom Metazoa; phylum Chordata; class Aves; order Passeriformes; family Melanocharitidae; genus Melanocharis; species Melanocharis versteri. Next base: position 208,284 of record VZTG01007794.1, on the reverse strand, counting down.
GTGACTGGACCTCTTTTCAGAATAGCTTTAAAGGAGCTGCATTACAAAAAAAAAAAAAAAAAAAAAAAAAAAAAAAAAAAAAAAAACACAACAATTAAAAAAAAAAATCAACAGCCTTGAAAGATATCCTAACAGTCAATGGAGTAAAAAATACTTCTCCATGCAGCAGTGCATGCATACATGGTGTTTGTAGATATCTTTTACAGGATAAGCACATGTTAAGCACTTTTAAATCAGGTATCAGAATCCAGAAAATCTCTATCGCTGATTTTATATTAAATTACTCACTTAGGCATTATGCTGATAGAATGTATAGAAAAGCCTAAAAAACCAGATGGACAGCAATGCAAGGGAGCAATACTTTCATCTTCAGAAGTTGCTGTCACAGTAAGCAATGTGTATTAGTATTAGTATTAGTATTAGTATTAGTATTAGTATTAGTATTTTATTGCGGGTTTTTTACTGGTTAGTCTGTCCAAAGAATGGACACTTTGGTTTACAGGCAATTCTTACCAAATGTAGTCCAGTTTTCATACAGTTAAATGGTAGCTAGAAAACCCCAGTATCTCCAAAATTCAGGTATTTTTGGATATTTACCTAGAAACTAAGCACTGGAAACCATTCCCAAGAGCAGCTTGTCAATGGTACCACTAAGGTAGAAGATATCGCACATAAATAGTGTTTGTCCCTGGCAAGCTCTTAAAGGTAAATTCCTTTAATAATAACACGTAAAATTCCTGTTACCTAAAGCAGTTGACCCTGAGGTTGTGGAAGTAGGAGAAATACATTTGGAAGTTGCAGTTAAAAATTTCACCTCCCTTTCTTCCTTCGTAGTGTAGGAAGTCCTAATCATCTTTTCACTCTACCACAGAAGCGAGATTCGTAATATTTAGGGTCTGGGAGGGGTCATTAAATCACGTAGCCTGTCGTCCTTTATCACGGTGTTTCATAAAAGGTCTGCAGATCACACAGAATCAGTGTCATCTGTGGAAGTGGTTGACTAAATCTAAGCCAAAATATCGTGAGTCGGCAACACAGAGCAAGACCGTGTAACCACAGCAGCACAGATAGCTTGCGGGGAATGAGAAGAAAATAATCCGAAAAGGGGAAAAAAAAAAAAAAAGAAGAAGAAGAAGGAAAAAAGTAGTAGTGCAAATGAATCATGGGCATAACGGGGACGCAATGCCTCCTCGGGAAGCTGGCACACCCGCGGTGGCCGGGGCTCGGCGGCGTTTCTGGCACAGCGTTGCCATCTGCTGCGCAGCGCGGAGAACGCAGCGCGGCGGCGACACCGAGCGCGGCGACAGCCCGGCGCCCAAAGGGGCTGCCGGGGGTCTCAGGAAATCCCCTAAAGACGCCTTCTCTGCCTCCTTGCTTCACTCGCAGCCTTCCCACGCCCACCCGGACGTGGTCGGAGCTCCCTCGGAAGCCTGGAAGACCAGCAGTCCGAAGGTGTGACAGTGGATGTGGTAACTAGGGCATAACCCAGCATCACGCCGTGAATACAGCCCGAGTCTGAGCTCTGCCACGAGTACGGTGAGCTAGAGCCTGAGCTCCTCTGGCAAGTGACAAACACGCTACTTACTTTCCAGCAGCTTTGACAGAAGGAAACCCTTGGATCAGGCTCCTCATGCAAAGTTACAAATGCTTTCTGGAGATGTTTTATGCCTAGAAGTCATTTGCACACTGGAATCAAACGACAAGACCAAAGAATTTGGGAGTGACAAAGGTTTTCTATGACACAGAAGTCTCTACTTCATCTTACTGAAATCCACCCGGATGTGGGTGAAATATCTGCTTCTGAAAGTGACTGCATATCCATATGATGTATGCAAAAGGAGCATATGCCTCTTGAATACAAATGTAGCAAAGCACCTGTGAAAATGCTTTTGAAATCATAACCAGTATTTACTGAACTGACACAAACCGTTTAAAATAATTTAGATAATAAGCACTATCAAAGAACACAAAATGAACTTCTTAATACCCACGAAATTATGAGGGACAACTTGCTGACAGCATTGCCACTCAACAAAATTTGGCCGCCAGTAGCTCATATAAACCATTCAACCCACAGACTTAGATTATATATGAATTTTGCATGACTGCACATAGCTTTTGGTACCAACTGGGTAACCTTGGCCACTGTGGGGAGAAGGACAACTCCACCCCTTGTCTTGTCCCTCCCTAGCCCTGATCCAGGCACTATTCAGGCTGAAGCAGCTCCCAGAGGCTGGGTGAGCACCCTCATCCTGTGCCACAGAGCCACTAACTGGTGTTTGCTGGTTTATATATACTGCACACACCGAGCACTGCTCCAAAATTTTAGGGAGACTGGGAATTGCTGTTCAATCTGTTTGGATCAGCTGCGTGTCTTCAAACAAGTAATTTCCCCCCACCTCTCCAGCATCTCACTTCCCCCCCCACAGAAATAGGGTAATAACAGCAACCTCCTTTGTGTAGCAGCTTGAGATTGTTATTAACAAGAGGAAACTACTACTGCTGAAATTAAATCTTTACGAACTTCACCACATAGGTGAATAATAGTGGTCCAGGAGAAATTTTCTAATACATCTTCAGTGTTACTAATTAAAAAAACTTTGTTGGACTCTGTTATTGACTATGAATGTTTTTTCCAGGGCACCCATCTCTGCTTCTTTACCCTTGTCTCTGCCAGTCAGTTTTTCTCTCATTCACCCCAGCCCCCCTAACACTGCCATGCTGGTCTATACTTGTCACACCAGCCACTTCATGACCTCTCGCCTCAGTCTTCAGTAACGCCGAACTTCATTCAGCAACTTCATGAGCTCAATCATTGTGTTGTTATTTAGACATGCTCAGCTGGTACAAGGAAAGGTGCTGAAGCTTTGCACAGTGCCCGGAACAGAATATTGCTAAAACTCACAGAAACCTTCATTCTCCAAAGTATACGTAAGACTAAGACACAGAAAGAATGCCCTAACACAACTAGCTGCTCTGAGTGAGTTGCACTCACCCTGCAACTGAAGGAAGAGGTTCTTGCATCTCTAACATTAAAGCAAGGATCCTATCTTCTCTTTTTGGATACAATCAAGAATTGGTTTTGCAGATGAAGAAATGCTAAATATGCATAAATGCATTTAAAAACTGGGAAGAAGCACCCCTTCCACAATTCTCAGCTCTGACACTCCTCACATACTAACAGTTGCTTTCCAACCGGCAGAATGACACACATTTCTGTGGTATTTTACCAGTACTAAGCACTGCAGGGTAAAATTTTATGCAGGAACAATGTGAGTATAAATTACAAAAGTGGACAAAGTATCTTTGTCCAAAATGGACAAATGGTTTAACTTCAGGAGGCAGTAAGCATCCAAAAGGCTTATGGTAGCACTGGCTGCCTATGTTAGCAGGTAGTACAGATACATAGGAATGGGTCTGTAGACCAAAATTTGGCGCTGAGGATCTGTCATCCCTACTGTATGTATTTCAGATTTTTCTGTTTCTCTGTTTAAACTTCAGACCAGCTCTATTTTGATGCCTTGTCCTGAAGCTCAATTGCACCCGGTGTGCATTCAAGACTCTCTGAGCACATCCTCTAGTTTAATTTCATTTAAAAAGCATCAATTTCATGTTCTTCATGTTCTTCATGTTCCACAAAAATCAACCAAAGGGGACTGAGTGCGAAATTCACCTCAGAGGAACACCCTGAGCTGAATTAAAACATGAATATAGATGCACTTGTTGAGACACTCATTTTTTGTGGTCCATTAAGTTTTGACAAATGACCGTATCTCAGTAATAACCACATGGAAGCTCATCACAGGAATAGGATTTGAATTTTTGCTGTAGTTACATTAGACAATGACAGAACCCCCAAGGACTTTAAACATATATATACTGAATTGTTTCCTTCCAAATGGAGCTAAATTATTTTCAGACTGAGCTTAATCACAGCTTACCATCTCAGCAGGCACACCTCCACTGAAACTGGCTTGTTGCCCTCTTTACAAGATCCTGTGATTTTTATTGTCAGAAAAGATGCCCAATTTCCATACTAGTCACTCACTGAATTACAGGGCATGGGACCCCGGGCATGGCCAGCATACCAGCGACACCAGCATCCCTGCTCACAACCAGATTGCCCTGGATGAGATCCTGCAGGACGAGATCCTGCTCTTGCCCACATTCAGGATGATCTGGATGCAGAGGAGAGGACCCACACAGTAGCAGTAGCAGGGCCCAGGCAACTCCCTTGCTCTTAGTGGGGCATAAACATCACTTAAGTTGTTTCTAGTTTGTAAGTTTTCAGCTTCAAAGTCAAGTTAGCAAAATTGCTGTTGTTCTGAAAGCATTACATAGAAAATAATAAAAGCTTAAAAAAAATTGTAACAGGGAAAAGTAATTCCTCCATAAACTACTATTGTGAATTCATCCCAAAAAACCATTTTGATCATCACAACAATTTAGCAGCACCCGATTGCTCAGGGACATTATCTTGGCAGTGTCAACCCAGACTGCCAGCAAGCACCCGACATCATCAAAGCCACCACAGAAGTTAGTGCTAATTTGCAACACTGTGGAAAGGGCCTGCAGACAGGAAAAAGGATGAAAATCACAAAAGGGGGACATCCTCTCGTAAACCCAGATGTGGTCCCTCAGATCTTCCTCCTGAGGCACACTGACAAAACACAGCAGCGAAATTCTGCTGGTCTATAAATACTCCTTCACCCTGGAAATTGGGAAATTTGAACAATATCAGATTGAGACCCTTTCACTCAAGAAACAAATCAACCTATTTTCTGTTTGATGCAAGTTTAAACGTTTAAAAAAGTTAAAAGGTGTTTGTTTTAGAGGATGTTAAAGAAATAGTAGGAAACAACCGAGACAGCATTAGTTACCTGTTACATTTCAACAGCTAGTGAACTACAAAATCTTCAATCAATTCCGTCCATTTTTTTTTGTAAGTCAAACACTCAGGTTGTTATCCTCTGACACAAAATAAAGATTTTACATTTTTGGATGGAAGAAATTAGTGCCTTGTCTTCTTGCTATATAAAACATGCCTTTTGCTATCATCCCTTTTCCAAAGCTTTTAGAAAGTCTAGTGAGAGTGAGAGCATGCCTTTCACATTTTCAAGACAGCACCTAAATTTTCATCTTACATATTCCAATAAGGCAGTTAGCATAAAATATTTAGAAGCACCACAAGACACAAATGTACCAGGATAACTCATGGAGAACTGAAAGTCTCAGATGCATCTCTCAGCCACTGTTCTAATTCTTTCCTTCACTGATGGAATTACAGTAAGGAAAGAGTTGTAAAATGGAGAATGTGACAGGTGCTGCTTAAGATGGCATCAAACAGAGATGAATTGATATTTTATTATTATTTTAATAAATGCATAATCTAACTGCTTTACTTAGATAGATGCATTGGTTCCAGTGTAATTATTTCCATTGCTCATGGTTTTTGATGCTATATGAGAGTAAATCCCTACCATCTAAAGCCAATAGAAGAGCTAATCTTGACTGCCTATAAAAGAGAAGTACTGTACATCTGCTGAGACAAAGGGAAGAGTGCCGTTATTTCAAGTGATGTTTGTGATATTAAAAATCATTTTACAATGCTGAGGATATTGTTAGGAAAATGTAAGGCCTATTTTCTGACCAGAATTTTGTGTTGTTTCAAAATTAAGAGTACAAGAGCAAAAGAGGTACCAAAGAAAAAACAGCAAAGAAACAGTGCCTGAAATGTTATGGTGAAACAATAAATGATCATGGCTGCAGCCTGCTGCCAGTGGAAATGAGGAGAGACTTCCCTTTCCAATACTGTCACAAAGCCTGTCTGAGGAAGATGCCCAACAGTGCCCAGCCCAAACAACAGTCAACAGATTAATATAAGATGATCTTTTTGTTAAAGCTCTTTTAAATAAACAGGCTCATCCAGAATAGGAGATAAAAATTTTTTTTACAGCACAAATCTTCACCAGTTTCTTTGAAGAAATAACTTATTTTCAACTGTTTCAGCATAACAGCTTGCAGGTAAAAGCAAATAAGAAAAGCTACGTCTAGAAATATTGCCATAAACTACATAGGTGTACTCACTAGTCACTTTTCTAGGACATTTCATGCATTTGAGACCATTTGCCACAATAAAATTAAGCACAGCTGAAGATACAAGAAATTTCTTACATATGAGAAAATTTTAAAACATTAATTTTATCTCAGTCTAAATAACCAGTCTGTGGAAGAATTTCACAAAATGTATTTGACACTTCAAGAATAAGGGATATTATTTTGAAGAGATACATCGTATTTTTTCAGACATTCTTGTGATACATTTCAGTCCTCACTTTACCCAAAAGACTCATTGTTTCTGCAGTATGAGCAGCATATATGATATACTCCATTTCTGCTAGAAGGTGAAAAATATGCTAGGACATATGCACAATCTTAGGAGAACATATTGAAAGTTACGTAAAAAATATATTAAAAAACTCCACAATACAAATAGTCAATTAGCACCAGGACTAGGGGTTTTTTTGTACTTCTGCTGTTCAGAGGTAACTTTTTTAGCAGAAAAAAAAAGCTAGTGGTTTGAATTGGGGTAGCCAAATCCTATTCACCAGGTCCTTTTAGATTTTCTTAATTCCAGGCCTAACATGAGGCACTAGAGCTAGGAAATGACCTCTTGAAATCCTTTCCTGAAGTGGAACCATGAGCTGAGTCTGCCAGCAAGAACTATATGACTCACCTCCTCACTTCTGAGCAGATAGAATAAATGAAAACACAAATGAAAAGCATCTATTCATCCTTTCTATTAGTCTATACCAGCCCTGTAACCCACCTTCAAAAAGTTAAATTTATGGAAAAATAACAGTGTAATCAGCTTAACACACAGGAGATAAAATGGTGATGCAAGGCGATAATGGTGTCTCAAAGGGCAGAAGAAATTCAGAGTTGACCACTGCAAAGAATATGTAACTCCATGTTCAGAATTGGGTCTAGACAGTTTTACTGGACATATTTTATTTCTCTGTTAGCCAGTGTTTAAATGTGACTTCACATCTACCACACTTTTGCATGTGCATGCACAAATATGCATTAAAAAAAATCTCAGGGAAAAAAGTGATGGTTGATTTAAAGCAATAATTCTCTGGCAGAACACTTTACAAAAGATGACGGAAAGCAGGCAGCACAAATAAACCTCTGGAGAAGATGCCATGGGAAAATGAGAAGGCATAGTCAAAGAAGATCAGATAATTAGGGCACAGATATAACAAGCACAACTCAATTACTAGAATTTAAAATAAACATAGACCAGATCATAAACTTACAGGTGTTGTCAATGTACCGTAAAGTTGAAAGAAAAATCCTCCGTGACTACAGATGAGTGAGTTGTGTGATCAGCTAAAGAGAACAATCTGAATTCAAAATAAAAACGTCCCTGAGACAAAAAATGGCACCTGGTAAGGGAAAAAAGGAAAAACACGTTATTAAAAAAACAAAACAAAACAAAATGAACAAACAAAAAAAAACTCCAACCAAGTAAGAATTCTGTGGAGTTGAGCAATAATGAGAAAAATGTTCTACAAAGTTAAAACTACAGGGAGGAAAACATAGTCACTTTCTAAGAGGATCAAATGCTCAAACAGCATCAGCATCAAGTGCTGAGAGTCTATCAGTCTTACCACAAGAAAAAATGTGCCAAGTACACTTATTAAATTCCCAACACTGCAGTGCAAAGCTGTAACACCTTTCATAGTATATTAACAGTATAACAACTGCTTCTGGAGAGGCTGGGAAGTTAAAAAAGCTAAAAATGAACATTTAAATTTTAAAGTTTGCTTGGGCAGCAACTGAGTACCATATTAAGACCTTAAATTAATGGGAGCAGTGATGTATACTAGAAAAAACAGATTTATTTTATAACAACTGTGCACCCACAGAGGATGGCAAGCCCTGTCAGAGCCCTGATAGTGACCCAGGATATCTCGTTTCACCATATGCTTCTAGTGGGGTCTCTTCACCACTCGTGGCTTGGACTAGATGATCTCGAGGTCCCTTGCAACCATTCTGTGATTATTTCCCCCACTGAAGGGGAAGGAAGATGACACTGGCATATTTTAGGAAGCACACTGGCTTGGACTAGATATACTGGATAATAACTAGTGTTAATAGATAATAACTCAGTGTTAATAATATTTTCATTAAGTCAAAGACTGGATAAGCAGAAGAGTCTTAGTTATCCTGGAGTAAAAAAGTTATAGGGACACCAACATTTACACACTGCATTTGTGTGAGATTTTCATTTAGTTAAAACAAGTTTCAAGATTACTCTAGCTGAAAGGAGTTGAGAATAAAAAAGAAACCCTCATTTGTTTATTACGTTTAAAGTAAATATTGTTTGCTCAACTTCCTTGAAATATTGCCTTGAGTATTTATATTTATTTCTTCCTGCAACAGATGAATAACACTTTGAGGGGAAAAATGTAAACCCAATGTCATCTGCAAACATTCTGACTAGCATCTGAAACAAATGTTACGTATGACTAACCCCCTACTTCGTTTATTCCCTTTAAAGAACAAAACAGGAGTTCAATTTTAGTTCTGCTGATTACAAAATATACTTACCATAAATTGTTGACTATCAGGTGCTAAGTGCTACTTACCTGCAAAACAAATCAAACAAATAGAGTTACTTAACAGCACAATGAACTACATAGGAGAGTAGATAAAATTTAGGTGGCTTGATGATCATTTCTTTTTTGAATAGCAGAGTTAGATGAAAGAATGGAGTGAACCCAAGGATTCGGGAAAAAATAAATTAAGAACTCCAGCTGGAATACTGATGATGTAAGTGGAAAGCTCAGTCTCAGCAAAAGCACTTTATGACTTGAACTTCAATGTCCCCAGGGTGAAGGGAAAACTGCCAAAACTAAAACTTGTTTGCTCTGACTCAGAATTGCTTCTGTCCCACCTAAGACGAGCATCTGTAACATGGGATATGAGTTCTTTATGAGGTACAGTCTCCAGCATATTTGTTTTCCAGACTAACTTTACAGGAACTATGAACTAATATTGTTTATCTTACACAGAATTTCACAACTTAAATGAATTTATTAGCAAACTCCACTAAGGTCTGTTCAAGCTCACTGAGAGTTGAGTAAGAATAGGCCTATTACTGCATTTGACATCGCTGTGTCTTAGCCTCATTTTTCTTCTAAAAATCTTTTCTTCTTCTGAAAACTATAAGCATCTATTAAACTATAAGAATCTGTTACTATCTCTCTATCAAAGGTGACAAAATTGCAAGGTTGCAAGTTATTAATAGCAGTATCTTTAATCAAACAGTCATAGAAATGTTGGTTGGAAGTAGTCTCTGGACGTCATCTACTCCAACTTCCTTTACTGAAAGTGTATAAAATTAGATCAATTCTTGATTTTAGTGTTCTTTGAAATAGAAATTTCAAACAAGAGGTTAAATAAAGGAACAACCCATGTTTAATTGACAAAATATTATAATTAAACAGTTTTCAATATGTATTACAGTCAGACACTGCATATTTTTAAAGCAGAAACACTGTTATTGTGGTACTTGGAGATATAAAGGTTTGAAGTTAATGGTGTTAACAGGTTGCTCATTCAAACCCCAATTTTGTGGGAAATTGTCTGAATACTCTTTGGTGTGCAGCATCTTTGACACTATTATACCAAATACATGTTATTTATCCCTTATACTATAAAATGTATATGAATACGACAATTTTTTAAAATAAATAATCCATACCATATCAAATTCATGCTTTTACTACATATACATGATGTCCAAATTCTAAGTACATAGGCCCACGCTGCATTCATATTGGGCTCCTGGCAGCTTCCATAACAGGGAAGTCGGACAAGTTCATCTAAAAGTATCATCTATTATAATCCAGCCTGGCAATGATGTTTTTTGCTTTAAAAGATTAAAAATAAAATACAAATTTGAACAATAAAACTTGTCAAAACCAAAATATTTATTTTGGGAAGAAAAATAAATAAATAAAAACAGGGGTGAAGGCAGAAGAAACAGTGCAGCCTTAAAAATGGCAAGAAATTCTCTCTAATAACTTTGCCACTGATCATACCATAACCTTTGTTAAATGCATTTCATCTCAGCTCAAAATTTGAAACAGGTCTCGTGTGCAGTCAAAATAAATCCAGAAAAGTTTCATAGGTATATTCTTCTTTTAAGCCAAGTTTGTTAATCAATCATGCTAGAGAGTATAGAAAAACAATCTTCAGATTCCTGACTATCAGGAACAGTTACTTTTCATATCTTGAACTCCCCATGTGATGTAAGGATAATAATGCAATACACTATTCACAACATTATGACATGATATAATTATCTCCATGGATGCCAGAAACAATTTTGACCATTGTGATAGACTGGGTACTATCCAAAAGAAACAAACCCAATATAGATTTTAAAATATATGGGTGCAAGTGCACTATACTTTGATCACACTGACAAAAACTTGAAGAAAGCCAAGGGCAGCTGGGGCTGGGAAAGGATGATGCCAATTTAAACTTTAAGATTGACAGTTCTGTTTGGGATAAGGAAAGCTGAGTGGATGTTATTCAGCAAGGGAAAATCACCATGGAGGAAGAAAGGATGTAGAAGTAATATATTAAAAATAAATAAGGAACTTGAGGGCATGTTTAATGTAAAGCAAGCAAATGCTTTGCTAAAAAATGTGGCCTTTGTGGTCTTTTGAAACTATTACCATAATTTTTTTTCTCCCCTGGAGCTAAGTTCCTAAGCAGACATTAAAATATTTGTAAATGGTAATTAGTATTCAGAAACCCATTTTAGCACGAGAAATAGAAAAGTGCCCTGGGGAGCTCAGCCTTGCTGCCCTGGGACAACCCTGTCCCCAGCACCAAACCCGGGCAAACAGCTTCCCAAGGCGTCGCGCTGCCACGGCTCCAGGGACACAGCGCGACACCAGTGCCCGCTCCTGCATGAGTGAACCCCGGGAAAGCACAAGGAAAGTGCCAGCAAGGCACAGTGAAGGCTCTCGGTGGCACAGACAGACAGCTCTGCCACCCTGGTGACAGGGAGTGACAAGCACTGCTTGAGTCTTCAAGAAGCTGGAAAAATCTGAACTTGCAAACCAGTCGGAGGGAAGGAAAAGCTAAGAAAAGCTTCTCCAACTAAAGTGAGCTCTGGGAACAAATGTAATTTCCCAGGAGATCCAGCTCCAGTGTTTGCACAGGTCTGTTACTTACACGCTGCTTGTAACAATAATTCTGGCCCACTACTTTAAGGGCACACTACTTTAAGGAAGAACCAAGACTCTTCAAATTTTACACATCTTCTCCAACAAAAAGCTGACTGGCACTTCTGCATCTGCTCCTACTGAGCACAATCAATCAGGTACTTGTGATTTGGCTTCACAAACTTCCCAGACCTGCATTTTCATAGCACTTCATGCCCCGGTCTTCACTCCTGCACACTGGACAAGTTCTGCTTCAAGCTGCCCACAAAAACAAGGCCAGGATTTGGCCTCAAGAACTTCCCAGTCCAAAAATTCCATTGATGCAATAGTTGCTGCCTTCATATGATGACAGTAAAATTGCACCAACAGTGCAATCTAATGCCATGCCCCTGAGGATCACTTAAAACTACTGGCTTGAATCCTACCATGCACATTTTACTCCAGGAAGGAGAAATATAATACTCTCAATGATTTATAGAGAGCTGTTGAAAAGCCTTTGCCAACCTCAGGAAAAGTTGGTTTTACTGGGTTTGGAAGAGGGGAAAACAACACAAAAACGGTGGGTGTTCTTCTTGGTTTGTTTTTTTGAAGCCATTAATTGATCAAATTAATAACTCATCATTTAAATATCTGGCATAGCTGAGTGAGGCTACAAGATACAAGGATGTGCTTCCAGTGAACAGGCTGTGATTCATTTATTACTTGTAAGAAATTACTTTACTCACATTTCGCACAGGCATAGCAAACCTGCACAGCTACAGATTTCTAAACTCACAAAGGAAGGTCTCCAGCTTCCAGGTCTTTACACATACATGTTATTCACACTAACAATGTCAATGTCCACTGGGGCAAAAAGGAAAAGAGTAATTTCTGTTTGCACAATAATCTATATCTGCAGAAAAACTTTCCCTATAAAGGGTAAGGAGCATCCCTATAGCTCTCCTTGAAAATTCCTACTGTCTTCTACTGCAATCCCAATAGAAATCTGCAATATCTGGGCTTTACCAAAAATTTCTTATTAAAACTAACACTCTCCTTTGAGCCCAGGAGAGATCCCCTGAGCTCGTTTCTTCCACCTATGCTCAGATAAAAGGATTTATTTCTTTGGACAACAAATAAAAATACTTTAATGTTAAATTCTGTTTTAGTATAAATTTCTGTAATGCATATGTTATTTCTCTGATATTTCTGCTTCCCAAATACACCCTGCCCTCCCACTCTACATGTGCTATAACCGAACTGCTTGGCTATATCTAAGTTTAATTCACATTAATAAAATCTATTGCGTTAAAAGTTTTATTCATTTCCTAAAAATAGTGCTCCAGCTTTCAAAGGCATTTAAGGTGTAACTTCAAAGACTTTACACACTGACCTAATCAAAATCATGTTAAACCCAAAATTTGGATCAAGTTTTTGGTGCTCAAAAAAAAGCATTTTTTTTAGCATATTTCTTTGAAGTCAAAGACATTTAATTCACTTCTGGAACTATATCTTAAACATAATTTTTTAGAAATAATAATTTAAAAAATTAGGAATTAAGTAGTTCATAAAAAAAAAATTTCAATGAGCTTGCATCCACAAAGTTAGTGTTCTGGTATGAATCAGAACTTTATTTCTTATCAAAGAACAACAATCACATCATTCTTTCCATCCATAAAATGTGAACAGCAACTGTTATTCAAGTATTGGTAATGGGTAAAAAAATGCTTATATCAAACCTAACGACTTTTGGAATCAATAGTATTAAAAATAAAAAACTGTTTTTAAATTAAATGTAGATCTTAGTGTACTCTCATTATACCCCAACACTCACCATAATAATGCATTTCATTTCTTTTCTAAAAACCCTAACATCTCTTGAAGTTATGGGGCAAAATGCTGGAATTCTTACTCAAACAATCATTATGTTTTGCTGGAACAAGGACTGTAGATTTTGAGCTTAAGCTTAAAAGGGAACCTGAACAGGGAAATTTCTCCTGCCAATAGGTCTTTATGTAATACCTTGATTTCTGTTACAGGTCTGACTTAATCTGGATAAATTCTCAGGTGGGTTGCAACAGTTATTACTGAATATACAAACTCAGTTGATTAGCTTTAAAAAGTCTGCATCTCTTCCCTATAAACAAGTTCTCTCCCTCATGTTGAAAGGTATTGGTGTCGGGATGAAAGCCGCTACATTAAAGCTGCAGCATGGTTGATCACTTTGCTTTCAGCTTTTCCCAGTATGGCAATGCAAAAGCTCCAGATTTCATTTTCAAAAACACTCCTTTCACCAAACATCAAACACTCATTCATGTTACCAGCACAAAAATTCCTTAGAAACAGCCACAATAATAGCTGTGATCATACATGCAATTATGCACTACAAGAAACTGATGGAAGTTTTGTTCCAGAAGCTAGCAAATTTGCATGGATTTATCCAAACTGTGCTTTAGCTAGTCATCCATCCCAACAAATAATCTCAGAAGCTCATTGGTCAGCAGGGTTCAAAGTCTGGGCTTGTGCTAAAAGGTGACATTTGAAATGCAGTAGATACACCATTATTTTTAGCTTTGGACATTAATAAAAATTCCCAGTGACACAAAATACAATAATGCTGAGCTTTGCTAGGCAAAACCTGATCTAAACCAACACAGCGGGGGTTCATACAACTTAGTCTGCAGTTCAATGAATTCAGTGTAAATACTCCTATGGAACAAGCTAGTTCAAAGACTTTTTTTTGTCTAAAAACTTAGAGACACTGCAATCACTGTCAGTGACTGACCTTGATGCAAACAGCAGCTGATTATCTGGCAGACATCCCCTTTTTGACAGGCAGCTTCTGTTTCTTTTTTAGCTGCATATGCCTTTCCAAACCATTGATCATTCCATCTCTCATCAGCATGGCTATTTTCTACTCTCTCTTTTTGAATTTTAAATACTGGAATAGAAACTATTATTTTGATAACTTCCTTAACACTTTCCTGTTCCAAAAATAAGCCTCCTAAATATCCTTTAATATTTCCATTCTTTTCCTTATTTTGAACTCAAATGTCATTCCTTACCTCTTATGATTTGTTTATTGATATTTCTGCATTCTGCCGAAGCCCTCTCACTGTTACAGATACATTTAACACTAAGCTGTTATTTTCCAGTGAGATATCTGTTCCATCAATTCTCTCATATTACTCTATTCCATTTATGGTCACTAAATACATAACAGTCTTAAAGTTAAATATAAAATATAGAAATGCGGCAACTATGGAGAATTTCAAATCATGACTTCATAATCACAAATACTAGAAACAGCTTTCAGGTGAAATTCACTTTAAATTAGTTTGCTTCACCAACAGGCTATCCAAAACAAAACTCTTATGTGGAGTAAAAAGCACTAGCTAAACTTTAAATTGCATAAATTCGCTTAAATTGCTTGTAAGAACATAAAAGTATGTCAAATAAAACATACAATTGAAAAATAATCAGTTACTATTCTAAGGAAATGGCTGTTTCTGTTTAGTCATGGAAAAATACTCTGAGTTGGAATGCACAGGGACCCAGTGTACACAGTACACATCATTCGCTCTCTTTCACGAATGGCTCTTCTTATGGGCTGACATATTTTTATCTTGGACTTCTTCAGCAGAAATGCACCTACAAAGATCATGCCCAGTCAACTGAAACCTTTCCATGATGTGTCAAGCCTTTCCACACGCATGCAAGGTGCAGGCGCTGGGGAGCACCTGGGATTTGCCAAGCAAATTGCAGACAAGCTGTTACTCCTGTCCATGTGCTCAGGAAATAACAGGGCACGACAGGAGCAACCAAAACGCTACCAGATGTACTGAAACGCCAGGCAAATTACTCCTGAACACAATGTCTACCCTGAAAAACACAAATGGCGCATTGAGCAAAAGGCTGCCCCTGCAGACCTCCATGTCAAAGTCAGTTTGGTTTTGTTTCTGTTTCATGTATTTTTACAACTGCTCCTGCTGAAGGCTGCTCCAAGGCCACACCACGTTCTTGTTTAAAACATTTTTCTAATTAAAAGTCTTCATCTATTTCTTCCCATTATACCTATTAGTGGTAATGAACTTACAGAGAGCAGTAAGATGCCTTTCAAAGTCTTCATTTGACTTCTCTGAACAACCAAATTCTTTTACTCCGCCCTATTCTCCATAGTCAGTCATTTTCATAGCCCTGCTCCACTTCAATTTCATCTCTAGCAGGAGTTGAGCTACATTTAAAAACCATCTCTGGAAATTCCTGAGCCAATAAGTTTCAAGAATGCATTTGCTTTTTTTTTGTCAGCATGTCACTAGTGGCTGGTGGTGGTGGTTCATGGTATGGCTTAGCAGAACACACCAGTACATACTGGTCAGTCATGTCCAGACTGCTGGAAATCTCTGGGAATGGTGGCTCACACTCCATAAACAGTTCTTGTTATCTGTCCCCAGCCACTGCAATACAGTTCTGTTGATGGAGTTTTTTTAAGACAAGGTGGTCAAATATTGAAACAGCTAGGCCAGACGAGCTGCAGAACCTCCTCCTTGGAGCTATTCAAGATTTGAGTGGACACAGCCCTGACACAGAAACCTCATCTAATCAGATCTGCTTTGAACTGTACTAGATGACCTCCTGGAGGTCTCTTTCAACTTAAGTTATTCTAGAGTCCTTTTGTTCTAGTGACTTGACCAGCCAGTTTCTTAAGACTGATGAACTGTTATACATAAGGTACTACTCTTTTCACCTACTTTGCAAGATTTAAGCCAATGCAGTAATTTAATTTTATCCTCATTTTTTCTAACTGCAACAATAAAGCCATGTTTTTCATTTGCTGTAGGTTTTTTGACCACTTCTTAAGGTCTGTTTTGAAAGTGATTATTCATCCTCGTAGATCTGGAGTCTTTGGTTTTTCTACGGCTTTTGTACCTCTGACCTATGGAATTCTAGTCTGGCCCTATATTCAATTCTTGAACTCATCGCTGTAGCTATCAATATGAATGTGATTCCTTAAAGTTGATGCTTTCAAAGTTAGAAGATAAAACAAATTACAGACCTACTTTTGTCCATTCAATCAATAAATTTAAGTAGCATTACAGGGAGTCTCTTCACAGACATCATTTTGGCATGCCTAAGTCTAGCCCAACAGAGCACAACCCCCTGCTGGCACAGGGGCTATTAATTAAAGAAATCTCTTATATATTCTTAAATAACTGGGTTCAACCATCATTCTACAATATGTATTTAACAAGTAATGTAGCATGGTTGTTGTGCATCTTACTGTGTGGCTGTGAGTCAGAGTCATACTCAAAGAATATAAAAATCACAATTCATTTTGCAGTATATATGATGCAATCTATGAACACAGGTGTTTGCTGAGCAATGATGAATGATGAGACTAAAAGCCAGACATCTGCACTGAGTAACACGAATAATTCAATTTCTGTTTGCTCCTCAAGAAGCACAGAGGATATGCACCTTTAAGCTGCAAATGCTTAACTGTATCAGCTGTCAGGTGCACATCTCCCCTCAACAATCTGCAGAGTAGAGACTTGAATTATTTCTGCTCAATTAATCACATTTTAGCCAGCGTGGAACTCTGTAGCCCACTAACAGAATAATACCATTAACACCCACACACACCTTTCACCTCAACCTTTCAGGTCAGGAAGCTAACCTTTCCTGGAGGCAAAAGAGCCTGGTCTTGCTACAGAGTCAATAAATCCTCTGGTTACACAGGACGTGGCCAGTTGGGCTACGAAGGTAATTCCCTGCTCACAGGTGGGTATCATACAGAGATACCACCCATAAAGATTACTTCGGCTCGTAGTCAGTGCTGTGGGAGTTGGCACCAGCTGGTATCTTCTCTTCTCAGCTCTCTCCAAGTACACTTTCAGCAACTGGGAGAGCTGGCCCTCACATTATGCTTTCAGCTGTAATCCTAAACTATCTGGAGCCCTTCAGTACTTCACTCGACTTCATTCTAGTCTGCTAATTTACCTGCTCCAGCTCTTGCAGATCCTGAGAGCACACATTTCTTAGTATCTGAAATAGAGCTCTTTGAAACCATGCTGCCAAAATAGATGCACATACTTCTAGCTTGAAGCAAAAGGGTAACTAACATTCTAAAATTAAAAAAAAAAAATTAAAAAGAAAAAAATAGAGCACAAGGCACGGCTTTCCTGTTGACAAATGTGTAAGACAAAGTAGCAGACATGCACTTTTGAAATACAGGTGGGCTTTTATTCCTGGCAATGCAATGAGAGAGGTAATTCCAGATGTGGGGAAAACAACACCCCTCAAAAAGGGATTTGCAATGATATAGCACAGAGGAAGCCTGGAGCAAACTGGCACCATCTAGAAAGCTGGAAGAGAGCCAAAGAAATTATGGCCCAGGCTCTTTGGAGCCCTGTTCCCCCCTTCAGTGGGAACTGCACAGGAAAAGGATGATTGTGAGAGGGTAGATGACGGGTATAGCCTTCATTGCGCATGGAAAGGGGTGTAAATTACAATCCCCTGTGCATACAGAGGCAAAGCAAGGTTCACAATGCCTTATTATATTAAGCCAGATTATGAAAATGACTGTTGGTTCATTAATGTTTGTACAGGGCTGTGAACATGCGAAGTGGTAAGTATCAGCACAGGCATCAGCATGGTATCTCAACTTTGACATGTTCATGAGTGTTGTAACAAAAGAAAATATACTTTACTCATAACAATTATTGCCCATGAAACACGGTGTTTAGCATATTGTCTCTCTACATAATTTCTGACCACATAGAAAAGGGTATTATTAGTGTCTATTGTTATACTGAGTAATTTATTCTTTCAAAAGACAAAATGTGTGCAATCATTAGTCAATTAACAAATTCAACCCATCAACTCACACATTTGGCACTGCAAGGCTATGTAAATTCTGTGTTGTTAAGACACCTTTAGTCAGGTTTAGTACAATGCCTTACATTGCACTGTCTGGTGAAAGGGAGGTTATCTCTCAGCTCTCTACTTTTTCTTTATTTTTTAATTCTTTTGTAACTCTAGCAGACCTCAAATCAACATAAGGTTTTAGAATTAAGTATTGTGATCTATTGCCTGAGTTTGAGTACCTCAGCATCTCAGAAAGTCAGTTTTGTTAGGATGCCAGCTGGAGCAGTAAACAGTGTTAACAGAAGAAGTATCTGTCCTTTCTTCTGGGTAAAAGAGTGAAAGCAAGGGGTACTGCAAGTAAATCTCTCCCCCAACCTCTGTGCCCTTGCAGGACAGGCCCTTTCCTCCAGACAGGCTTTCAGCTGAGCAATACCTGCTCATTTCCTGGATCAAGGCGAATTCTACAAGGCCTTTCTCGGTGCCCTTTCGTGTATCTCCCTGCCATCCCCAAAGCTTGGCTTTCTGCCTCTCCTGGCTGCAGGGGCAGAACGCACCACGTGAACTTGTCAGCTCTGCTCCAGCAGCCTCTCCTCCAAGGCTTCCCCAGTGGTGCTCAGGGAAAGGGCAGCCTGCCCTGTGCCCCAAAGGCATCTGCTGAAAGGGGTCACAGGGGCCAGGGCAGGCTTCCCCTCCCCTTAGCCACAGCCTGTTAGAGGACCATGTGGCAGGAAGGGAACTGTTCAACTTCAAGCAGGTTATTAATGAAAAACCCTTGAAGACTGGGGTTGAGGGCAATCTCACTTAATACTAGTATTAATGACTGGCACAAAAATATAAAAATGAACAAATAAATTCCCTGAGACCTAAATGTCTGGAGGGAGGATTGGGGGTTCACATAGCAGGGGCTGGATTATCTGGAAGGGTAATAGAAATGGGATGAAATTTAATAGGAGCGTGCAAGGTCAGAAGCTTTGGGACTAGTAACAAGACTTCTGCTATAAACTGTGAGGTTGTCACATAGAGGAACGATGTAGGGAGAAGTATATTTGTAGAGTATGGGACGTCTGCAAATCATCAGCCATGAAAAGAATAAACACATCAGGTGATGTATACTCAGAAGAGTGAAGGAAGATTGATGTTCACGGTAAATGCCCCTTTGAGAGCTCCTCCTTTGAAATACTACGGACAATGCCAACCATGTGGAAAGAGTCCTTCCAACCAGAACAGCCCCAGAAACGGGCTTCAAAACCAGCAAGGTAATGTTCTGATGCAACAGGACTAAACAACCTCACTTTTTACCCTAGCAACACCAGGACAGGAAGGATAGTATTCCTGTCTGGTCATTTACCAGGCAAATTAAACAGTCCAAAAGGGACATCAAGCTAAAAGACACACAGGCATAGGTTTTAGAAGAAAATAAGAAAAAATTAGTCTAGCAGAGATTTTTGGAAGTGCCTCGTCTTAGATGGGGTTTGAAAAGTTCATAGAAAAGTGAAGGTCAGAGGAACAAATGATGAAACAGGACCTGATTTACAGTAGAAAAACTAGTTCCTATATGCTACATATTGGCACCAGATTGTTTTCCAGAACTTTCCTCTGTGTTTCTCTGCAACACACTTTCACAAAAATGGTTTACTTTTTTTTAGCATTGATGAATAGGGATGGCTATGTTTTTCCCTTCCATTTCTTGCAAAAGTGCCAATAGTTTTTTTACTTTTCACACTAACTCTCCAACATTCCATCTCTCAAACACCTGAAGGTACACCCGACATCTTCTACCTGCTGTACCCCACAGAATCTCTTTGCAACACAGGAAAGTAAAATGTGCCCATTCTGCCTTGCTCCAGCTGCCTCCCCTCAGCTGATTGTTATTATTTTTGTGATTTCTAGAAGACTATGGTGCATTCCTTCAAACCTGTGCTGTCACACACTTCCTACAATGAGCCACCTGTAAGAAATACATCATCAGCACTGCTCCCTCCACCCAAATGCCATTGCAGATCCATCCCTTCCCATTAAACAAGACCACTTGCTGTAGAGCAGCCCTGTCCTTAGCCTTGCACCACAGTAACTGCCCATGGTTTATCCTCAGAGAGAAAAAGCATGCAAAATGCAAATCAGGCTGCCAGAGAGACTAAACCCTGTGAAAGACAAAATCTGCAACAAGGAGGCCTGGAAAAGTTGTATAAATAAGGCAGCAGCAAGTATTTCGAGGAATGAGTTAAAGAAGTAAAGGAAAAGTGGAATAGAAGAGTTTTCATAATCTCAAATTCTAAAAGCATCAGAGACACGCATGGCTCTTCAGAGCTCTCCCTGTGCCTGAGAGTGACTTCAAGAAGCCAGAAACATCTCATCAATGGTGCTAAGAAAAGTGGAAATGCATTCTATGTTTTTCTTGACTAGACCCACACACTACAGAAACAGCTGCTGGAGAAGGACAGCCAACAGCTCAGAGCTCCAGCTTGGATAGTTAGCAGAAAGAGCAGAAAATTAGTTAAATTGAATGGGCAGAAAATGAAGGCCTTCCCTCAGAGGGATGTGTCCGCAATCCCCTGATAAGAAACAGCAAAGACATTTCTTGAGAGAGATGTTTGCTGTTGAAAATATTAATTCTATCAGATTAGGTTTGGTAAACATTTAAATAGAAAAACCAAGAATATTCTCATCAATTTGGACAATACTAAACTTGAAATATTTCTATGCCCCTAAACCAGAATATTACAGAATGCTAACTTTTCCAAGTGGAATAAGAGAAAATTCAAAAAAGTTCAGCTCTCCTGGGGAAGGGAAATTCCATTTTCCAGTCAGCTTTCTCAGGTGTCACTGACAAAATTAGGCTTTGGATTGTCCCCATGCTTTAAGTTTGCTTTAAGTGTGCTCACAGTATTTCCGTCTTTCAATGGGGCAAAAAAATGCATTTATTATAAAACTAATAGCAGCACTGACCTCTTCTGTTGCACTTTTCCAGGCCAGCTTTATTTTGTAGGCTGGAGACAAATGCTCCTTTCTTAAAAGTTAGGTGCAAACTGCTAAGCTATGAATATAAACAATCAAAAAGACATTTACAGACCACAACCCAGAAGCATGACCAGCATCTCCTGACACTGTATCTATTACCTAGACTTCGCTTTTCCAACAGCCTCAGACTCAAGCCCAGTGCTGAAAGCTGCATCTAGTTTGTAAGTAAAACAAGCAAAAGCTTGATTTCTCTGTCTCCTTCTGTTAAAGAGCAAAGGTCTCTTTCACCTGCTCTAGGAGAACCACTTGAAAGTTCCAAAGGCCTTAAAAATTTCAATATAAATGAGCTCCAAAAAAAGTTCAGGAGAAACAGTTTTCTCACTTCTTTGAGGTTTCCATGTTAGAATCAGTTTTTCACAATGACTGCACATTAGAAAACTGAAATTGTTGCCAACATGAACACTACACTTAGATCACAATATGAATTAATAAGCTTGTTTTTTACCTTTATCTCCCCCTACTTCAATGCTTTCCTCCCCCTCCCAAATAAATGAGCCGTGTTCCTAATAAAGTGCTTGAAAGGAAGGCTGGGAAATTTAATAATAAAAAGCTCTCTGAAATTAAGTTTCTGGCACTGCTTTAAAAAAAAAAGGAAATGTTATTACTTGGTCCTTTGCTTTTCCCCAAAGCAAATTTCAGTCCTTTGAGAACCGCACAAATATGAAGCAGATAATTTACAAACCTTTTATTCGGCAATTTGCCTGGTCCAAATAATCAACTACAATAGGAATTGCCAACTGAGTATTTAAACATTCTAGTATAGGAAAAGAAACTGCACAGTGCAGAAAAAGAAAGTCTCTGTCTAAACTATCAAATACTAGACTTTCAATGGGGCACAAATTGTTGAGCATGTTAATGTTCATCGGAAAGAGAAGGGAGCATTAAGAAGTGAAAGCCCAGTGATAATTGCTGGAGTTCTTATCACATAATAAGTTTCCTAATCTCAGCTCTTTTGCGTTTGCTGCACTGAAGATGACAGAGAGGAAAATACCGAGTTTGCCTTAAATTATCCAAGTCCAAAGCCAGAAATGAGAAAATATTTAGTGAAGCAAACCCAGACTTTTCCCTTGCTCATGTCTTATCAAACTACTCTTGACACTTTAGGAAACTAAAAAATGTCAACTAAATTGGTGAAAACTTAATCAGGAAAACAAATGCAAGGCTAATTCTCTAATTTTGCATCAGCTACAATGTTTTCAGGCTCTTTCTTACACAGCTCTCAAAGAACAGTGTATGAAAATCAGGCTCCACTGAATTTTCTAGGAATTTTCCTGTTGCATTGAGTCAGGACTATGCCATACGTAATTCTGGAGAATCATTTAGCAAAGGACCTACAGGCTAAACTAAGAGGATCTGATATTTACAAACATACCATGGTCACCCCACCTTGTGAAATAAAAACGGGCCAAGAAATTGGATTTTCAGTTTCAGGCTGAAAACCTGTTAAGTCCCGTGGAAGCTTAAGTTTAGACAGATTACAATTTTGAAACCTATGCAAATGACACCTTGATATTTACAGGCAGGGAGCTTGTCAAACTATTAATTTTTCACTGAGAAAAGTTGAGAAGAGGTATACATGTATTAGAAGCAGACAGCTGGTTCTGATACCCATTTTGCAATTAGTATGTTGCCTATCCAACAACAGCAAAGCATTCAGATGGATCAAAGGAACAAATTCTGCACCATTTTTCAAGTGCCGAGAAAATTCTACTGGAAATTGTGTTTTAAGGTGGCCAGAACTTTCAAAAGACTATGAATAATTTCTAAACAGCTTCTTCCAAGTTTAGAAAAAGAAATTATGGATGAACAGTTATTCTTCAATCATTAGTTTAAATAAAATTAAAGGTTGATACTATATACGTGAAACTTTGACCCTATGAAATATAAAGAGAAGTTATGTATGCCAGAATTCAAGCACCACTTCCACTACCAGATTACTTATTTGATGTAAATCATTAATGCAAAATAATACCTGTTTTATTCTTTTACCTTAACTCTAAAACTTCTGATTGCTTTCTACACACAAAGTTTAGCAATGAAATATGTGTAACTAGTGTTACTGAAATATTCCATATAATCCCAATTCTACCTTCAGTTATCTCTCACGTACAGATTAGTGAAAAATGTACATAAAAGATTTTATCTGTGGAACTGTCTCCAACAGTAATATTAAAAGAAGAAATCTATGAAAACTTACAGAAACCTCTTTTGCTCCCACAGGAAATGCCAACATCTTCTGAATAACTACCAAGAATAAGATTTTTGCATATAGATTTCTGATTCAGCTACAAATAAGTTGCTATGACGTGGCTGGACATTCCCTGTGCTTTGAGAACTACAGGAGGCTTAGAAACAAAACCTCATCACCACATTAAGCACGTTAAGTGTAGAATGGTTAAAAAGCATTATCTTCTCCCTTACAAGAGCAACGTGGAAAAGTGCTTCCATGCCACCACTGCTGGCATATTTAAGGCTGTGGTGGGGCTGGAGGTATCCAAGCCTCACCTGCTCCAACAAATGCTAGCAAGATCTGTTAGCACAGGCTCTTGGCTGTCTCCTGTCTTGCAAGCAGTGTAAAGCATTTCCAAAATCTTGTGTCTTTCAAACAGCACAGAAGACACAGTCGTCTCTGGTTTACTTTAATTAAAGCAGGTCCCCCTGATAAAAGGTCAGGTTATGCCTTTAAAAGGTTAAATTATGCCACATAATCAAATTAGGTTTTGCTGTGGATAGGCACAACTAAAGCTGCTTATTTTTTTCCTTATGAATAGGAGTTGTATATTTATACCAAGAGCAAAAAGAGCTCAGTGAAAACTGACAACGTCTGTATAATCCTTGGATGAATTAGAAAAGCCAGAATCTGTAAGCAACTTTGTAAGAAGGATTACCAAGTGGAGAATCTCATCCTGAACGATGCTACTTTTCAGAGGTGAAAAGGGAGCAGATAGAGATTATCCCTCTACATCTTCTTCATGCCTGGTGTAAAATAAAGTGGGGTTTTCTGGAAAAAAAAAAAAACAACCAACCAACCAAACCAAACCAAACCAACAAATTAAACGACGTAGTTTATGGATTCACTATAGAGCTGAGCCAACTGTGCTGGGAGGAGAGATGCTCTGCCCCTGAAAAGGAATCATTCATGGCTGCTAGCACCAAGGGGAACAGAGTTTTTATGCACCCTTCCAGAGAAAGAATTGACAGGGACTTTCAGCCTTACTCAGCTGAAAATGTCAGAAAATGGCCTTCTCTAGTTTTAGAGTGAATTCAGAAGTAAGTAACCAAATAAAAATACATCATACATTAGATTCCACATTTCTGGAGCCTGCTTCTGATATTCTTCATAGGACTGACAAGAAGGGTGTGGCTGAGAAGAGCCAGATGTGGGCTTTCATTAACAACAGGCTACATTTCACTAGAGAAGACAAGCCACTCTACCACACATCCCCTGCTTTGACAGCAACACAGAAGTCTGGGAGAAGTGGTACTTGCTCTTACAGCATCATTTGAAGGATCCTCAACAGACGTCGAGCAAGGACACACACTGAGGGCATGGAAAAGCCACCA
The DNA here is from genome assembly GCA_013397845.1 of Melanocharis versteri. Classification (NCBI taxonomy): domain Eukaryota; kingdom Metazoa; phylum Chordata; class Aves; order Passeriformes; family Melanocharitidae; genus Melanocharis; species Melanocharis versteri. The sequence continues at coordinate 183,607 of VZTG01007794.1, read as the reverse complement.
GGACACGGCTTTGATGCAGATGTCCCTGAAGGGGAGGTGCACCACACAGTGGGCTGTACATCCCAGTGCCCGGGAGGACAGCAGCTTCCTGGGTCTCTGGGTGTCTTAGTGCCACTGCACGGGGGTGGCTCGCCACAGCTCAGCACCCCTCCACCTACTGCACCTTTCCTTTCAGTGTTACTGTTCTACAGGATTACTTTTAAATTGCAGACCTCAGACTAACCTGGAAAGTTAAATCCTCTGGAGAGAGTGCAAATAGGATTACCTATAACTCCCACTTCTCACCCAGCTGCACCACCACGGCTCCTCTGACCTCTGCAGTGGAACAGAAATCACACAGCAGAACAGCAAAGGATTTCGGGGGGTTATTTTACTTTTTTCTCCCAGGAGAAAGAAGTCAGAGGTAAGAAACACTACTTGTTAATATTTTTATTCTGACTGTACAGTTCCCTCTGTCTTCTGGCTTGTGACATTTCACTGCTGCTGCTGACTGAGGTCTGCCACACTTCCCCACAGAGGGGACAGCACATATGAGGCAGTCTGGCAAAGACTACCCTCCCCTTGGACACTCATACCCCTCACTCAGCTCAATAGGGCTCTCCTCTCCAGCTCCAGTTTTCATCCTCATCCCCATCCTGCGGCAGGAGCAGTGCAGTGCAACCCCTTATCTATGGTGCAATAAAAATAAGTGCTGCTCACGCTGTTGCAAAGTCCCCAGGCAGCTCTAGCTGGGAGCTTTCGTACTACACTGACTGATTGGAGTTTTCATTCCTGGCCCCTCGGACACCAGCACTTCAGAGGATTATACCGCTGCTCACTCAAGCAATAACAGTGAGTTTCTGGGTAAGCAGAAATGTAATACTTCAGGGTGAAAGAGAAGATTTTTAAACAGAAAGTTACTTCACTTGACTGACATGGATGGGATAACCTTTTGTCAATTCCTGTACTTTTATCTATAGGGAAGATCCCCTCCTACGGTCCTTTGAGAGGGACCTACAGCAACCAACAGAGAATGGCTGAAATTAAACACTCCTAATGCCACTTTGGTTCTGCATTTCAGACTTCAGAAAACTTTGGGTTGGACCTGAATCCAAAGTCCAAGCCCAGAGTAAAGGTGCAAAAAACCTCTGGGGTCCTTGGAGTTCAATGCTCAAGACATCCTAAAACATCCTAGTTGTGGTACTGCTGCTGATGGACACATAAGGCTCAGAAAATGTGATCTCTTCATTCAGTGCAGTCCTATGGCAACTGAAGATTTTCTCATCTTCATTTCAGTCAATATTCCTTTTAAATCTTTTTACCCGCATATAAAGTGGCCTGCTGTTTCAGAATTGCATCAGTCTTGTACAATGACCAGCACTAAATATTCCTGTCCATAAAGTTTGCTTATTATTACCCTGAATCTCCTGGTAATTTTTTATATTACTCTATATGGCTATATATTTGCCTTTATGTATCTCTTTGGTTCCTATTGTAGATGTAGGAACTTTCCTAGACTTTCCTGTAAATAATCCCTGTAGACAAAACAAAACAATGACAAAAAAGAAGAAAAACTATCAGTGAAATAGTTTCTGTTAATAAAAATAGCTTAGGCAGTAGAGTAGTATCCTCTCAGAGGATANTGCCTTTATGTATCTCTTTGGTTCCTATTGTAGATGTAGGAACTTTCCTAGACCTTCCTGTAAATAATCCCTGTAGACAAAACAAAACAAAACAATGACAAAAAAAGAAGAAAAAGTATCGGTGAAATAGTTTCTGTTGATAAAAATAGCTTAGGCAGTAGGTTAAACTCATTCCTCTCAGAGAATGGGAGATTCCCCTCTGATTAGATCTCAGCAGAGTAGGAAGCAGACAATTAGATGATGAGACATCTCTCACTCTGGAAAGACTGTTTGAAGGGTTTCAAATACTTTTTTAAACATAATTAAATGATAAACAGATTTGGTTTTTAGTTTTTAAAACAATCTACTTAACTTTTAAATGCAACTGCTGTTCATTCATTCCAGTGTTTAGAAAACATTTCTTTGTCTTAATACACTCCATCAAGCACTGATAAGGAAAATCTCCCTTTTATTAGTGTTGATTTATATTTATGCATATTTATCTTAAACTCCTCCCTCCCTTCCAATGACTATATTTTCTGTATGTGAACATCCATATTATGGAGCATCTACACATAATTTTTTTTTTTTTGCCAAACATAAATAAGAACAATAACCTTGTTTTTGTAAAGATCACTACAAATATCTTGAATCTATTGAAAACTGAAGCTAAAGCCATAACGTGTATTCCTTTTAAGTACTACATAAGCTTTGAAAATTTTGATTGTTTAGTTCAGCTGACTTAACAAAAACCCCACTAAAACAAACAAACAAACAAAAAACCACCACTCTTTTTTTTTTTTTTACATTCCCTTCTGTGCATGGCATTTTTGTCACACAGAGGCACCTGGCAGCGAAGGTGCCTGTCTCTGTTTTGCAGGTATTTGTAGTTGCCAGCTATTTGGAAGACTCCCCAGTCTTGTCTCACAGCAAGTCAGGTTGTGTACCCAGCTGGCATCGAGCCACAGCCATCATGGCAAACTGCAAAAGACTCTGAAGAAGGAACAGATTTCACAGAAAGAAAAAAAAAGAAAAAAAAAAGTAACTGGACTGTGAAGTGCAAGACAAAAAGTTTAAGATATTCAGAATGAAAACCTCTGCAAGATGATCTTTTTGTACCTCTGGATTTCAGAATATCATCTAGTTTGAGATCATCTGTCCTTTTAGAGGAAGTGTTACCAGCATGCAGCTGGGAAAGCTAATCCAATCCTCCTGATCACATTAAGAGAATTTACAGCATGTCTTTGAGCTCTTACCTGATTCTAGACAGATGACATTTTAATAATAACCTCTTTAGGACACTCAAAACTTCACAAACCCTGAACAAGTGAAAGCAGCTTTGAGGTAACGCACTTTTGTAGGAACAGCTCTTATACTTAGGAATCTTATACTGTGATGAACTCCTAAAGAGCTTTTACTGTGCTAGCACACAGTAAGGAGATACAGGAATGAATACAGATAGATTGATTAATCAGCCTATTTGACAACAGCTGGGGTGATGAAGATGTCAGTTCTGCACCCCGGAGAGCACACCCAGCACTGAGCTCAAAGGGAGCCCCAGCACTGATGTGCCACCAAGGGAGGGGCTCAGGCACACCAGGCAGCACCTCCTTTGCCACCACCAAGCCAAACCACCAAGACTCCTCACAGGGACTGCAGAAAAATATATAGTGGGTGTTCAGCACCAGCTGCATCAATGGGTGCACAAACATTCAGAAAGAACGGGGAAAGAAACCCCGTACTAGAGCATCATCGATGTAATAATCACTTATCGTGGCAAAGCCACAAACAATTCGAGCAAGCCTACACCAAAATATTATTATCAAAGCAGGGATAGGAATAACAGGGGCAGGAAGCCAGTGAAGGGACAGGAGCCATCTAGAAATCATAGGAAACAGAAGGCAGAAAGCCATGAGAATCACAGTGCTGACAGACAATGAGAACTCAAAGCGAAAAACAAAATTCTAATTCCTGTCCTCATACTTGGCCATGGTTTGAACCGCAGCTGCTGATGCTCACTTGCAACACAGGGGAAGGTTATTTTTAAAGAAGAAACTTCCAAAACTATGCAACTGTTCCTAGAAATTTTCACTATTTTGCAACATATAAATCAGAATTACAAATCAGCTTTGCCATTCATACCCTGGATTGTTGTTTTCATGAGCTGTCAAACTGTCTGTCCCTGTACCTTTACTTACTGATTCACTTGTCACTTGTCTTAAATGAAAACAGCTTAAAAATCTTGATTTAATAGGAAGAGTAAAAGGAAATACAGAGCAACACATTATGAAAATGCCTTAAAAAGCATCTGTTACAAGTCTTCAGTTTATTGCTTAAGGGATGGCAGCAGGTGTCCCATGCCCAGAAGCTGGTGAAAAATCTCTTCTATTCTGCAAAGCACATCAGCAGTGTCAAACTCTGAACATGAGCATGGTTCATCGGTTATTTAATCAATCCAAAAGCCTCAAGCCTGAGTGTAGCCTAAGAATGACAGAGCAGATCAGAAGCATGACAAAGACCTTATCACTCATTTGAGAAAATTATTTGAACTGCAAGAATCTCGAAGATAGATCATGATTTTGGTGCCTAATAACTGCTCTAATGTTAAAATGTTAGTCAGCAATGTTTGTTAGCTAGTTTTGGTTGAGTTCCACTTGTCTTTTTTACTGGTCCTTTTTCTTCTGCCATAAGATTAGGGTGAGATTAGGACATAATTTGTATGGGTTCCCACCTTGGGGATGCTGCAGTGTGAATATTTTGGGATTCCGAAAGAATCAGCTATAACTCAGAGTGGTAGAATTACTGTGGGAGTCCACTTCAGTTTGCTCTTTGTGGGTTTCACTCCCACCCCATCAGCATCCATCTGCAGATATTAAGTTTTTTGCTACAGGTAGTAATAGTAGATTTCAACTCCCCTGACCTTCTTTTCAGCTAGCACAATTTCAGCGTAATTCGTTAAATCCTCCCTATACTGATGGCAAGTTTGGAGTCCATGGGGCAGGGAGAATGTTTTCTAACCCAGCAGACCTATTCCATAAATCTCCCTTTGCCCACCAGCCTGAAACAGTGCTGCACACCCACCTGGCCGTTCCCTTCCTTCCCATCTTGTCCCCTTTCACACACCAAAAAGTCCAAACTGTGCTATGAGAACTAATTTCGATAACTGAACTTTTAAGCCATTTGTAAAACTAAAGCCAGACTATGCAGTGTGCCCCACAAAAGTTTTTTGCAAACATTTCTTCTGTTCCCTCTTCCAAGCTACAGACAGGGGTCTAAAACAGATTGTAGGTATTTTCTTTATTTTACATCAACTACTATTGAGGTTTAAATAGCACATCATGTTCTCTCTACCACAGGCAGTGTTTTAGCTGCTCTAGTTATTTCCTGGTCTTGCTTTTTCAGAACTTAATGCCCCTGTGGTACTTCACAGGTGACTCTGCAGTTTCAGATGAGTTTTGCACATGCATCCTGCAAAGGCAGCGCAGGCAGGGCGCCCAAAACAGAACTACATTGCAACGCTCCCACACAGCAAGGGAAAAAGGCCAGATGCATCTCTAATTTCCAATCTGCAAATGAAGTATCCTCTTTAAGTTTGTGCTATTACATTATTTTCACTCCACTATGCAACTTTAAACTTCATGGGATCCTAACAACATTCTGGCTCCAGAAATCTTAAAGGATTGCTAAATGCTGCTGTAGTACTACCTTGCCCAGATTGAAGAGAGCACCATTTTTCAAGTTTTCTAACTGATCACATTCAGGAAAGATATAATCATGGTTACCAAAAGATTTAAAATCACACAAAATTAGTCATTTCTTAGTCCAGACTGCTTGACATTTAAAAAATTGGCCTGATGTAAATGGAAGGAAAAAATTACCTTGAGGGTATCTAAGCCCGCAGAGTTATTAGCCTGAGGCTCACTGAAGAATGGTAACAAATTCATTAATTCCTAACGTGGCAAAATAGTTAAGGTGAAGAACACAGTCTCAAAATCCTCTGCACCCCATTTCTGTTTAAACTCCTTATTGTTTATTAGCTGCCTAACTGCCCAGCCTGCAACACACTGCCTGCTTCAAAAGGTAGAGGGGGATTGGGGCAATTCAGCTTCACCTTAGCAGACAGCATTTGGTGGGACTGCCCCATTGCAGGACTTCTCAGCTGTTGCATGTCTGTGTCTGCACTTGTGATGCAGGAGCAGGATCTAACTTGCCTGCTTCACAAAAGGTTCTGGAGAAGCAGCAGGTGCAGTAACATCATGCTTAAGCAATTAAAAAAAAAGAAAATCTGATTTTTGCCATTTTCTGTGAAAAAGGAAGGAAGTCAAGAAAGATATTTTTCTATCCGTAACAAAGCCAAGATTCCTGGTGGTTTGGCTACTGATTCTTATATAGTTCACTTGGGCATTTTCAAGATGTCCTCTGAATCGTAAAGGTCAAAAATTTACAACAAGCAAGAAACATAAATAGAGTTTGCTGAACTTGCCTATCAGTGGGCAGGAGATGACTCTTAGCTCTGTATTTTATTACTACTGTGCCCAGATCAGCCACACACATTTCTACCACAGCTCTTGAGCACACGTCCCACCTGACTCACCCAAGGCACAGGTCCAGAAAACTGGGCACTAAGTATCTGAGAGCTCTCAATAAACCCCGAAGTGGCAAAAATGACACTTTATTGCAGCTGGCTGACACTTGTAGCCCCAGAGACAGAGCAAAATTGATGAAAACACCAGAGTGGCGAACAGGGCATAAAGAAAACATTTTATTTGGCCAGTCTCTGTGGAAGGGCAAAAAAATAAACTGATAAATGAAAAGATCTCCACTTGATGACAAGTTACCCCTTGGCCCTGAAGCAGTCTCAAAGCTAGGCTAGTTGTATTCCATAAGCACAGAAATCATCAGGCAGATTGGAAAAGTTTGTTTACTGTTTGGGCAAAATGCTTAAAATGGTATCAGATCATGGTTTTTTCCTGACACTCATCAGTGCTCTGCCTCTCTCAAAAACTAAATAAGCAAATAAGGTAATGATCCTCAGATTTCACAGAACTGAAATGGTGGTACCTTCTCCCTCATCAAAATACAAGATTTCAACTGCTGTAATAAAATATTCACTGTTATAGTACTGACCCCATGACATTCCCTGGGTTATATTCACTAAAAACAATGCACTAAATTTTATTTAAATATAGTGCTAGAGCAAGAATCAGTTGTAAAAAATTTGAAATAAAATGGAATAAAATAATAAAATCTTGCAGCAAATCTGCTTGCTGCCTGTACGCAGTCAGATCTGCTGGTTGAAGAGCAAACCAGACTTTTTCCTTCTATCAGCAAAGCTAAACCAGCTCTCTTAACCCATGGATGAAGTTTCTCTGCCACTTTTCAGAACAATTTTTTAACTAAGTGCTGGCTGAGTTCACTTGCTGGACTTAAGGACACACCAGAAGGGCCATTTTGCTTGCCATGAGCTGGCAGGGTGGAAGAGATGTGGCACAGGGATACCCACATTCAGTAGCCACCTCCCCTTCCCTGTGGGACACACACCTGGCTCCATTTGCTGTGCATGCTGCAGGAGTTATGTGCTTGAAGCTGGGATGGAGTTCAGCAGTCATGTGTGCCAAATTTTGTTCTGGATAAGTCATAAATCAACTCTGGCAAGCACAGATATCAAAACTTTGTGCTGAAATTTTGGCTGGTCCTCAAAGAAACAAGCAGCTTAGAATGCCATGAGTTCGTATGTGTGACTGATACATATTTTAAAGCAGTTCTACATTGCAAAAATTCATGACAGAAACTTTCGGTTCTAAGGTATTTCAAATATTAGCTTAAGAGAGAACCTAAAAAAGCAGAAAGCTATCTGCTAGTTTAAATAATTCCTAAAAATTACAAGACTGTATTAGGTATGCCTGCCACAAAATTTATGGATCCACAGTAGTACTTATACTTTAAATTAAAAAATTCCTTAAGTACCCACAGATTTTCAGTCCATTGAACAGTATGTGTTAGAAAAAGAAACTGAGTTCAGAATAAACTTTCTATCATAGCCTTTACTTAAAAAAAAAAAAAAAGAAAAGAAAGAAGCAATTAAGTAAAGAGATTGACAGTGAAATATAACATCCTGCAATTGTTCATCTTATGATCAGACATTACCTGATAGGAACATACTCATTTAAGAGAGCAACACTTTTTCAGCTGCCAAGAATATGCACACACGAAATGAAATGCTGACTGCTTCAATGAATTTAGTGGTTCATCTCTAGTCTCAGAAGGTGACAATCTTCAAGAGCATCTTCCACAGTCATTGCCACACTGTAAGAACAGTAATTAGAGAGGAGTCTGGCTGAACTCTAAATCTGTATTTTCTTCATTTGGATGTTTGAGCAAGTTCCCAGTTACAGCTTTGCTTGTTTTCCATGAGAATTGAAATTTCAATGCTAAAAGCTATAGTTTCTCTTGTGCAGAAAGCTTTCCCACACTCTGACTCACCTGCAATTCAGAGCTACCACACAACTTCCATTGAAATGTCAAATCAGAACGATGCAAAATTAGCTCACTGTTATCTTTTTCTAGATGAGGACTATACTCCCCAAAAGATTATGTGATCTCATTACACGAGTCCCATGTCTACAAGATTTTCTGAATTAATTATCACTGATTAAGGTGCGATGCAGCATGCAAACTGCCAGAGGCATCTGAGAAGCCCTGTTGTCAGTTGATGCATAATTTCCTTCAGTATTCAAAACAAAAGCAAGATCAGGTGGGCAGCAAAGATGCTTTCTTCACATGCAGAAATGTTTTATTACATCTCTCCTCTCTACCATATTACTGCTTCCTAGAGTAGTTCATAACTCATTTTTCCCAAAGCTGTCTGCAATCTGATAGCCTAAGTATATCCAAAGGTCTCCCTTACCCTTCTGCCACCCCCTTTCACTTTCCTCCCCCTACACTTCCTGAGCAATCATCTTTCAGATAGAGCCTATCACAACACCTCACCTATACCCTCTTTTCAGCTAAAAATCACTGTTCCATGATTTCTCGGAAATCAGTGCCAGCGCTCCATCTCCCATTCCTGACCTGTCAGCACTGCATGGGCAGTCCAAAACCACACAACTCCCACGCCGTGCAGCTGCAAGGCTGTGGGGAGCATGTGTCTGTGGAGGCAGAGGGAGAGGAATTGAGGTAGATCACTGCCTTTTTCAGATACTTTGGAAATGAATGACAATATTCTACAAGCTCTTGTGATAATATGAGCAAATGACAGGCATATATAACAAGCTCACAGATAAGGGACTGGATTTTCTATTAACCACTTGAAATGTTCTCCAGTGGTAGGAGAAGAGAAAACATCTGCTAGGGAGAAAATAATGTAAGTTGCAAGAGTATCTCCAGCAAATTATAGATATTCTTACGTATTCCTATATATAGCAAGCAGAGCACGTTGCCATGCCACACAAGCAATGTCTCCTGATGTGCATTTTTTGGATAGGGCCAATGTCATGACTGCAAAACTAGGGCTGTTGTTCTCAGGCACTACAGTAGAAAAGCAGTGGATAGTGTCTCATCTGAAGGGACCATGACATTTTGTTGCCCGAGCCAGGGGCTAGTATGGCATTCAAAAGCACAAAAGTTCAATTTTTGTATTGATTAAAAAATAAGATTAATTGTACTTTGGGATGACTGTACATATTGTGCATGTAAGGATAAAATACATAAAAACCAGCTCGGTAATTAATCTTCCAAATTAGATTACAGAGATAAACTCTCTTTAGATTATCCTCATCAATATATATGAGAGCTGTAAAATCTTTTTGCAGCAGAAATTCAGGTTACTAAATCCTCAGAAAAGAAGCCTGGCATTGCTGGCTGTGTTTCCTACTAGGCTAGCTTTTGGCCACGGCAGACTTGAAACACAGTAGGAAGCTTTAATTTCTAAAAAGCCCATTGCTACAGTAACATCTTTTCAAATGTATCGCCATATTTTAATATACAATAATTCCACCTAATTACTTACAGAGCCCTGGCAGAGGTTCTGAGAGGGCAGCTGCAGCAAACTCATATGGCTCATGCCCAGGGGCGATGCAGGACACACCAGACAGAGAACACCCACCTGCACATCCAACAGCTTCATCATTCAAACCATGGCACAGATGAACGGAGTATGACAACCAAAGCAGAGCTGCAAAGGCCCAAGAAAGCTCACTATCACAATTAGCATTTCTTTCAAAGATAGATCTTTCCAGCAGAACCCTCAGCTGAATAATACAGAGTAAGAAATGGACAACAGACTTCCAAAAGACAGCTATGATAATGGATTTTCCCAAGAATCAATATCCCTGCTTTCTTAATGCATGAAAATGGCAGCCACTACCAAATGCTTTCAGTACTGAAATTTCAAGTCAGTGTTTCAGGCAATCTTTAATAATTTTTGGTGTATTTAAAACATTGCATGAGTGTCCCTATCTGTTTCATTATGAGAAACAGGGTATAAAGAGTACCAGGATGCAATAGCTCCTTCAACCAATAAAGAACTGTGTTCTTTAGTCAGTTGTATGCATTTTGCTTCATCTTTTGTATCTAAATGTGGTTTTTTCCTAGTATGTATCATCCTAAGACAAAGCATTTTGTGTGACCTAATGAGATCAATGGACAGCAAATTCCAGTATACTAAGAAAGAATTATTAAAGAAAAACTCTTTCTTGAATCCGACATCTCCTTTAGCATGAGGAATTCTAATTTTCCCTGATTACACAGATGTTTTTTGCCTGAATTTCCATCCTAGCATGACAGCAGCCAGCAGCTGCTCTCCTGTCTGGAATATGTTGCTTTGAATGCAGCCTCAAGTGAAATACACACATGAAATCTGACGCAAATAGAATCTTGAGATATAAGGAGTCATAAAGGAGATTTGATGGGCTTTAACTGCAGCCAAATGATACACAAGGAACATACTCTGCAATAACATGTACCTCGTATGGATCCTATTTGCTTCCCCATGATAAAGTGGCAACTTAAGCTGCGAAAATTACTGCCATCCATCTCACCCCATGCATTCACATGCTTGGGAAGCGTAAGTGAATATGCAGCTACGTGTTTCGCAAACACAATATTTCTCCTAAGTTGAAAAAGAGAGTAACGCATTTCACAAGGAAGAATCAGGCAATGCATGAAGGCCTGGCATGAGTCCAGCGCATCAAAGCCCATCAACCCTGCTTCACACTGAACTCTTCTGCTTTGTAGACCAGAATCAGATCCACAGTACAAAGGTCCAACAACTCTCAAGTCAAAAGGGCAGAATTTATTCCTTAACTGAAAATTTTCTTTGTTACATGCTACAAAGGCACCTCCTTTTGCTATTTTTCTGTGCACTGACAGTATTTGTTCTGTCCTCCCACAGGATCTCACTGATCTCACAGTGTGTTTATATGAAGCTTGATGTGTGAGGACCACATGGGCATTTGTCCTATAATGCAGATTTATAAGTGTATATATATACGTTAATTCAACTATAATAAACTCCAGTCACCCAGCAGCAGTACATACCCATGAGGAAATTGTATGTTCTGCAACACAGTGACTTTTAAAGACTGCTTTTTAAAATTTTTCTTTTTATTTCAGGATATTTCTTTGAAATACTTCCTTGAAATATGATACATATTTGCACTACTTATGGCACTTTTCCTTTTTCTACTTTACCGGTTCTTTATACACTTCTATCACATTTCTATTTGCATGATATCTCTTTAAATCTGATAGTTCTTTCACTCATTGTTTTTTTATCTCTAATATTATCATCAAACTTTCATCTTCTGCCTCTGGTTCCTTTCTTAATCTACTTTGCCACAGAGAGATCATAATCCCACATTATTAATTATCTGACAGCGATATTGAAGAATTTATTGCTGCTTATGTAATAAGAAAATCTAATTATTTTAATAAAGATATTATTGAATCCATCAGGTGAAACCTTGGTCTGATTTTTTAGGACATTAACTCATCAGAACTCTTACAATTCCAATCTCTGTGACTGATGGTAACATGGCAGTGCAACATGCTCCTGTAAATCTACAAGCAGGAACAGATTCCAAAATTTTGCCCTAAGAGCAAAACACTACAGCCTCTGCATATCTTTTTGTGAAACAGAATTAGTTACTGAGACATCATATAAACTCAGAGGTCCAGGGACTGGCAGCGACATTTTCATTTGTCAAGTGGGATAGAAATTTAAAGCTGGTTTTGCCCTGAACAAGCGACAAGATATTTACAAAATTAAAGAAATAAAAGAATGCTTCCACCAAGACACAATTTCTCATTCTAATGGCCTGCCTGTACTATCATTGCTTTTAAAATGAAAAGTACACAGCACAACACCTACTTTTATATTAGTCTCCATTTATTGTTCTTTTGTATTAGATGAACGAATAATTCCTATGGACATTTTCACCAAAGTTTCTCAAACACTAACCACGTGGGGAAGCTTATTATTTCCATTTTACAGATGAGAGGACTGTGGAACTAACATTTTGTGTGATCCCACAACTCAAGAAAATGGTGACTTGTTTGCCTCTTGTGCAAGCACTGCCCAGAGCCTGCCTGCAATGCACAACCACAGCTGCTCCTGGAGGTGAAGAACCTTCTTCTAATATCCGTCCTAAACCTCCCCTGACACAGCTTCAGGCCATACACCTTCCTCTTTTGCCTTATTTCCAAGAGAAGATTCTTTTTCAGCCAAGTCAGGCTTCTTCCTCACCTGCTTGACTTCTGACATTTGGGAATTGCCTGTTCCTGTGCCCTTAAGAGGTGATGTTTAAAAAGTGACCAGCACTGATGGACCCCAGCAGCCACAAAAACATTTTCCCAGGCAGTGACACTCACTAATTCCCTGAGCATCCTGAAGTCTGCTCTGCTCATGTCCAGAGTATAGGTTTTGCTGTCACTTTTCCTCCTGCCAACAGAGATTTTAAACTCAATTCCTTCATGGTTGCTGTGGCCAAGACAGCCACCAATCTCCACTTCACTCATGAGATCCACTCTGTTGTGCTGTGGTTTAGTTTATCTGTTGGTGTTCAATCAAAGGCTGGCCTCGATAATCTTGGAGGTCTTTTCAAACCTTAATGATTCTGTTATTCTAACAGAGAATGAATAGAAGGTAAGGAACGATCCACTTCACACCTAAATACTATTCCGGTGGAATTCCCAGAGAAGGGAGAAAGCATGAGGAAACCATGGAGAGATGCTAAGTCAAGAGCCCAAAGTGTCAGCACAAGCAAGACCTGAAGTGGTTCATGTAGCCATCTTTGAAAGTATCAGGGCCTGGGCATAGCACCAAAAATGGAAAATCAAATAATGCAATGAAAGAAAAATTATTTACTACTTTTTCTTCTGTGGATGCAGAGACACATAAAGCAAAGAAACCTACATTAAAAAATAAGGCTAATTGATTTGTGAGAGGGGAGAAAAAAAAACAAACCAAAAATAGAATCAGACTTCAGTACCCTGACAGCTTTTACATCGATGTACATAGAAAAAACTTGGCAGACACAGCTACTATGATTTCCTGAGGATCGCTGAGGGACCTGGCAAACCTGCAGGAATATCACCAGGACAGGTTGTCCCTGACAGCTAGCAGGCATAGTGATTCAGCACAGACTGTCAATTAAAATCTTTATATCACATTTTCTATCATCATAGCAGCAGGCCAGAATTGATATCCAACATTTAAGACTGAAAGAATTGTTTTAATTATTCTGAATTATCAGAGAGATAAAATGTATAAAATATTTACTAAAAGCCTTCGAACAGAAAACTGAGGGAGAAAAAGGGATGGAAAAAGCACTATTCAACTTTAACTTGCTCACTACTTTTTCTGGATTTGGAAATATATAACGTATAATATCATTATATGAAAATATTTCAGCACGCTGTTCTTGTATGCTTATACTACATCTAAGACATTTTGGGAGCTGTTTAGTGTAAATAATTATTAATAATAGTTCCCTTTGAGGAGCAGTAAGCGTCCTCAGATACGGGATGGGTTGAGACTGAACTCTATATTCATCATCCCTCAAAGCCTGCTGCCCAGTTAGTTCCCCAGGAACAGGAGCACAAGGCATGACCCCAGGACCCAATGCCTGACAAAACAAAAGGTAGTTCCTAAATATAAGACTACCCTGAAAAGGATGCAATACCAGCAGCAGCACCAGCAAGATCAGGCTCAGCAAGCACAGACAGGAGTCCCAAGGCCAAGCAACAAGGAGCCACCACTCCTGGTTCCTGTATGTGGGCAGGACTAACCCTCAGCAGGCAAAGCCAAAGGCATTTCGCCCCCAGGTATGACAGGGATCTTTCAAAAACAGCTTTGGATGATTAAGGGTGGGCTGTGATTCTTGACTCCTCATTGGACTCAAGAAGGGTACAAACACTGGTATGATACCTGCAAGGACTGAGAGAGAGGAAGATGCAAGTGGAGAAGATAAAATCATTGTCCAAAATGTCTCACCTGGATCCTTATCCCCCCAGGTATACATAGCAGCATTGCAGGGAACAGAAGCTATAAGCTTTCTGAAGCCAGAAAATGAATCATGTTGAACATTTACATTTAGTAAGTGGAGGAGAGAAATGGCAGTGACTGCCAGCACTCATTGGGCTGGTTTAAATTGCTTTTCACCAGCACTATCAGCTGAACACATCTGTGCCAAGACACCAGCAAAAGCTATTAGTATAATAGCCTGTTTATGCACTTCAGAGTGGTACTGGAAGGTATTGCAATAGGGATTGACATCGATATGGAGATATTCAGAAGAAAGGAAGAAAAAAAATATGTGGATGGATTCAGAAGAATGAGTGGAAATACAAAGTTTCAGAGGAAGCAGTTTTACAGGACACAACTGCACAGATTAGCAAGTTAGATGGTACTCAAACAAAATATCCAGCACTGAAATTAACAACCAATAAAAATATCTCAGCAGAAATATGGAGATCCACTAAAACATAACACATTATTGTAAACAATTATTAAGTTAATTTTTTGAGGATACCAGAAAGTATCTTTATATACTGGAGGAGCCAAGGTGAGACTTTGATTTCTTTCCAATTTTTACCTTTTAATTCACATCTTTTAGCCCATCATGCAACTGCAAAGTTTTAAAGAAGCATCAATGATAACCTTGAAAGTCACAGTAAGATGAACAGAAATGATATGGTAAAAAGAAAGGAATATTCTTCATTCATTTTCTTAACTTCAACCTTTGCTTCTGACTGTATGTGTACTAAGAATGCGTTCTAGGAATCGGCATTTACACATTGAAAAGCGCCTAAACTCAAATATCTCAAATTTCAAAGAGTTTGGATTCTAAGCCCAACAATATTTTTACAAACTAGCACTGTTCAATCGCAAGACTCCACCTCTTTCGGGAAGCACAATTCAGCTGAAAAAGGGTTAGCTATGGTTTTGCTATTCAAATGACTTCCTGTGGGACAAGAAGACAATAAATAGGAAGAACTGAAGAAGAATCTGTTCAGAAATTAGTACAGTGACATATGAATGAAGTTTGTGGAGTTCGAGGACCTTCTCTAACTAGTCCTGAAAAAAAGAACCTCAAAACCAGACATTCTTCAATTAAAAATTCATAACTTTGGCACATTTTACCTTCTGGTTGTTTTCTTTTATCAACTAATGAAACAATACCAAGAAAATTAGTTGTGATTTCCCGTGCAGACCAGACTGAATTAAAGCCGTAACAAAACTCCAGACCAAATGAGATGAACTATTCGAAATTTCATTTTTGCAACACTAACACCTCTCCAGTGGTAAGTTTAAGGCTCTAGAGAGAAAACATTACAAAGCCATCCAACATGATGCACTAAATGTTAAACAGAATATTTGACAGAAGTGTTATATAGAAGCAGGAAGAAGTATGAGTGGAGACTGTTAGACAATAACCAGCTTAACCCATGGTGAAATAATGTACTGCACCAAGGTATGGGTAATCGTTTGCAGGAGTTAAATAAATCTAGCACATTTCTACACACACCTCATTACAGAAGTACTTTCTAGAAAACTGACAGAACTCAATACACTGTAAAAAAATACCAAATAAAGCCCCAGCTGACACGCAAAAAAAGGGAGCAGAAAGACATAATGTCTTAAACCCTTAAAATACATTTCTGAGTATTTCCAGTCCATTCAGAATTTAATTCAGCTTTAAAACAGACCTTTAACATTCAGGTCTTTGTTAGCACATATGTCTTTTAGTACGTGCCAGCACCTTTGATATGTAAAAATCACTGTGCATTATGTTTTACCACGTCTTTCACAGTTCTTTGTTCCTTGCACCACAAATAGAAGCGTGTTTTTGAAAACTCTCTAGACACATGCTGCACTTTTTGCAATCTATTTTCTGCAAAGAATTGCTCTCAAACTAGGTAGCACTCTCTCGAACGTGTAATAAATACGAGAATGTTGGGACACACTCAGAAGTTATTTATGCCCAATACCTTTTTTTTTTTTGGTCTGGTGAGTAAATCATTCTTCACCTGAAAGTACAGAAAGGCAATTATATTTGTTCGTGCTGAAAGCAGAAAAACAGCACAGAAAATAATAAACAGCAGAAAGAGGGTATTTAAATAGGCACACAAAGTCTGCTCTTTATATTAAAGAAGAGAAATATGATCCCATTTTAGCAGAACCTACAGAACGGTAGTACTGTGGTCTGTCCAAAGACTTAGGATCTCACATTGACCAAACAATACAATAAAATATTACCTTTTGGCCAAAATAATAAATTTTCAACCATACAGGGAAACAAAGAGAAGGCAGTCAGGAAAATATCAGAAACTAAATCTCAACAGTTGCAGCAGTTTTTTCAAGAAAAGCAGGATGATTAAAGACTAAACAGAGAGATGACCAAACAATGTCCTTCTTCATTAAGGTGGCATCATTTCAGATAAATTCGACTGACCACAGTACATTTCTCAATAGGGGTATTCCAGTTTTAGTACACCATAAATGATTTCTGAATTAGTATTTTAATGAGGTACCTTACAGCTGGCCTCCGCAATCAATGGGAAAATCAGATTTGCACAATGAAAATACAATATTTTATTCTTTTTCCTGATCCCCAATCTGACCCTAAATACTTCTGCCTCCCTCCCAAATCTCAGTGAAATACTAAGTTCAAAACCAATTTCATTGCTGTGGACCTGCCCTTCTTTGAACCAGTCCATGCTAGGAGAGACAAGAAAGGTCTGTGGTCTGTGCTGCTTTGCAAACTGAGGAGCTGGCTCAGGGCTCATGATGTTTGTTCTGACCCTCAGAAGAGCCCCTGTAACATCAGGATATCCTGAGCAGGATCTGCCCAGGTCCATGAGGCTGCACCCAGGAGAGGGCTCTTGTCTGGACCAGAGCAAGCAGACCGCTACAGAAAAGCAGCCCCTGAAGAAAAGCACCTTGTGCTGTGAGCAGCCCCTCATGGCACTGCTTGGACTTTGTGCCGTGCCAACACTTCACATAATTTTTGCCAGTGACTGGTGCTTTGGCTGGCCATGGATAGCCCTGGCATCTTTTCTCCAGTGCAGCACTTGTATGTCAGCCCCTCTTTCACCGTTGCTCACTAGGATCTCCTGGAATTTTTTTCTTTTTCTACCTACGCTGTTTTGCTCCTGAAATGAATATTAGGAAGCAAGCACAGAATAGCATTTGATAGACAGTCTGTCAGGCTTACTTACACCACTTCTTTCCAGAACACAGAGAAACTCGGGTTTATAATGGGAGTTCCAAGACATATAAGTACAGCAGCTCAGACTATGATTTTGTAATGGAAAGCAAACTGTGCTATTAAAGGAATTTGAAAGATACCAAGAGAAGGTGGGGTGCTTTCAGGATTTATTAGATGTTGCCACTGTAATGCCCTTTCTTTGAAAAAATAGCACATAGTACCATTCCCTGCTGACTCCAAAGCACAGTGAATGTGAGCACGGCTCACAATTATGGCAAACTTTGAAACCTGTCAGTCAAGGAACAGAGCTGCTAATGCCAAACAAAACATCAGATTTACTCCTGGGAACTGAGGCTATAAAGTAAGAAATACATTTTCTTTCCTCTCATTTATAACAATAGTGGGAGAATTAACTACAGGGGATTCTTAGCATATTTACAAGACACTACAGGAGGCTCTTAGCATATTTACAAGCAACAATGGCATAATTTTACATACAGAAGTTTAAATACTGTAAAGTCTGCTCTGTCTTTAGTTTCTGTGATTTAAGGCATCTGTATCCACACCTTAAGTTTAAATACCTCCATGCTCTACTAACTCGTTACGCTCAAAGAGATTTTGATATGAATTCTCTAAAAGCAGCAAGGCATTTCAGTTTGGAGTCTTCTTATTTTATTTTATGCTTTATTTCAAAAGGTGAAAGAAAAAAGCTTTTTTAATGCTTCAAAATAACACTGATTTTTAGTTTTAGAGTTTTTGTTTGCAAAAATAAAATATGCTGACACTAAAGATGTGTGCAGTAGCTCCAGACAGTTGAGGCCTGTTAAGCTGCTGGGCCTTACTTCTTTTACACAGCAAGAATAAGAAATCAATAGATTTTCTATTCTGCACTTTGGTCTTGGGAAAGGATACCTGGAGGGGGATAGAAGGAACAGGATATATGACAGGAATGTTCTCTGTCTGCTACACACTTGTTTGGGTGCAAAAACCAAACTGGGCCTGGCCCAAACAGGAATCTGTTTTATTTCTATTCTCCAGTCGTGGGGAAGCCCGGGGCATGGGCTCATTGGACGCAACCATGCTCTGTGACATCTGTTTTGCAGCCAAACAGAGGTAGAGCTGAGGGGTGCTCAGACGGCAAGACTGGCTAAAGCTGCTCTTTGGTCATATCCATCTTACATTTTTTTATTAGAAATATAAAACATAGCTTATGTAAATACCAATTGCACAGTTTTCTGTTTAAGAAATCGAAGGGTTTATGTTAGAATGATGTCCCTGATCTAAGGAGCGCAATGTGTGAGCACAGTGACATGCAGAATTCACCTTTGAGACAGACTGAAGGACCAAGCCTGATCGTTTTCCCCGTAGGAGCAGCACCCACAGGAGGCACAGCAGCCAGCAGCATATGCTCCCTGCCACACTGCAGCCTACGACCTCTTATAACCTTGATCTGTGACATGTGACTACAGCCTGCGGATAAAAATCAGTTTCATTCCTCCTCTTTCACTGGATTTTAATGCATAGACTTGCAGCAAGACTTGCACAAGCCTAAAAGGAAAAATAAGAGAGAAGACAGACACATCTTCACCTGAATTTAAGAATGCAGCTGAGGGACTTTATATAGAAATGTCCCCCAGAGTTCTCCTGGACAGGTACTCATGTCTCAAGTGTAACTTAGCCCACTCACATTCAGCTTCAATAAAAAAAAGAAAAAGCCAGAATTACCAATTGCTTGAATTTGACGCTAATTAACATTAACCAAAACAAAATACTGTAATATATTTTTTGGTACACATTATTGTCTTTTACTACTTTATAATGCATTTACATTTTTAATAACATTTTGGACACATAACTACACATAAAATTTCCCTCAATTTTTTTCATTAAGTGTAATAAAAATTCATTATATATTCATGCAATTCCAGGAAACTTACCAATTACTATGATTTGACCTAGACTGCAACGTATGATACTCACAAGATATATTCATCCAGGATCTAAGTAATGCCAAAAGAAAACCCAAATTTTCCATATGTGGGTTTCTTTTGAAAAAGCAATTCTTTAACCTCTCAGCTGCAGTGAGACACCAGAGAAGATAAAACCTGAAGTAGCTCTGTTATTTTTAGCTTAATTATAGCTCACCTCTGAAGGAAGGTGATGAAAAAGAAAGGAGAGTTTCAGAGGTTAGAAACACCAGAGCTTAAGATAGACCCATTTTCTGGTTTTCTTTGAAAACCTATTTGAACAAGATACTGGGTGTGACAAAACCAAAGGGCAATGAATGCACAGCAGATCACCCCTTCAGGCCAGCTGGGAGCAGCCTGTGAGCCCTCCCACAGCCCACCAGCTGCCTCCTCCCAGCATCTTTAACACAAAAACCAACATTCCCCTAGAGGACAGGCTTTTGTTAATTCCCACCTTACATCACTCATAACAATACTGTATAAATGATGGGCCAAACTCTGCCATCACTTAATTCTAAATACACCCACCTCACTAAATTAAGGCAGAATCAAGACTTGTCACCGTATGTGTAGATTATGCATTTGGGTCTTTGGCTATATATAGGAAAGGGGGGTTTAGTACCTGATGTTATGGCACTAAATTAGATGCTCGTACTTCCTGACACCATAAAGTCAGTAAAACGAGGCACGTATCTGACACAGATGCTCTGATTTCTCTGTGGAAGTCCCAACTAAAGAGCCTAAGCTAACTGAGACTGAGATTGGATGGCATGTGGGACTCCAGGTCCAACACATGGATTCATGCACGTTCACACCCCTACTGAAAGCAATTGTGATTGTAAAATAGCATTTTGCCTCTAAAAATTAAGATGTTGGAGGGTTTTTTGTGTGTCTGATACAATTCCTGCTGCCGTCGCACCATGGTGGGAGCCACATTCCTTCACACAGTTATTTCCTTGTCACTGCTCCACTTTCCTCTCTTCTTGCTATGACTGAGTGTGTGCTGATCCACAAACCCCAGTATCTCAGAGCTCATGAAAACTGATCCCTTGTAGTGCCTGAACTACCATCATAAATAATCTGGATTTAGACCCTGTTGCAAAGTAAGAAGACTGCCAAGTATTAACCTAATAATTAATTAGCTGAGTTTAAAAGCAGTCACTCTTCAACATAATAAATTGTAACTGGTAGAAACTGAAGTCCACCTCTTATAAGAGATATACTACACTGCTATAAATGTAACTGCTCAATACAACTCGAAATGTGCCAGTTAAGTATCCCTGAGTACATAAATTCAGTTATCTGGATTATTTACTACTGTAGGATGTGTCACTTTGGTACTATTCATATTACTTGCCTTTACTGTGTATACATTTCATATTCAATGAAAACCTGTATTTATGAAATGATTAAGTGATACAGGATATCTAAGGCTCCTTACAGAGTAAAGTACTTTTATAGCATATGGTCTGACATATAATTATTTTACTCCATGATTTATTTATATGCTGTAAACTAAAAATATTTTAAAAGATATCTTCCAGATTGTGAATAATGGCCTATAAGAATCTGGCATTATTGCTGTTTTATTCAGGAAACTACTATTATACATAGCCTTGTCTCAGATATGTTGCTCCATTTCTATGGCTTTACCATTTTGTGTTACTACATCTAGAGCAGTTTAGGGATTCATTCAGGTCTATTTCACTACTTTTTTTTTTTACTGTTTAAAGCAGCTTGACTCACCTTCCATTTTTATTGGCATTTTTACTGAACAAAATTTGATGCCTACTCGATCAATCTTCATATAGATAGGTATTTTCTCACAATTTGTGTTGCCTTTGAAAAGGCTGCACAAGATTTACTTGCACATATATGGTATGCCAGCCTGAGCCTCAAGGGAGGATTTCCTTACTTCAAAAATTCTACAGTTTTGAGAAAACTACCTATGGAACACCATACACAACCACGGGATGCACAGTGCCCCTCAGTTCATCCCTTTGGAAAACAGAGGAGCCAGCAGAGGTGATGGGGTGAATTTTCAGACCCAGTAGCACGCTGGAAATCAGCCCGAACTGAAGCTGTCTCCTTACAGTCTCCAGGAGAGCATTTTTCAGTAAAAGCTGTAGCATGGGACGCAGTGCATTTGCTTGCCAAGTGATCTGAAGAATCATATTTGCAACAAGTAAAACTTGAGCTATATTGGTATTTTAATACACTGCAAAATGACTTCTGAAAGTCATTTTCTCAGGGTTTTTTATGACTGTTGAAAGCTAACAGCAAACTTCTAGGACATAAAAAATACTTTCTTAACTTGTTGCAAATGCCTATTGATACCTTGCCACAAAGAATGCTGCCTTTTATGATTAATTTTAATGCATTCAAATTATATTCAAATTTCTGTAGGAGAGAGTATTGAATTCTACTAACAGTTTTCCTGTCCTGGGGGAATATGTCCAGAATCTTCTTCATTCCACATCAGGAAGACCATACAAATTAGAAAAATAGAAGACAATAGACTGAATACTTAATAGTGGTATAGCACATATGCATTATTTACAAGGCAAAAGGGTTAAGTATTAGAAAAGTTGAAACCAGCTCCTGCATTAAAGAAAGGGATATTTGAGATAAGATTACATGACTCCAATACTAATCTTTTAGGCATTTTGAATTCAAATTCTATTCAGTAAGAAACACTGTAGATTGCCTTACATTTATGAAGAGTAGCCAAAAACATCTTTTCAATTTCATCTTTAATAGAGTTGGAATAGGGGGAAAATCGATTTAAATTAACAGGATTGAAGAAATGAGTAAAGGTTTGCAGATTCAAATTCTTTTGTTTCTAAAACCTGATTAGAAAAATATGTAACGAAAAATTACCATAAAATGACAAATATCTTGTGAAAAAGTCCATCACTGGTTTATGAGATTTGGACCAGTCACGTCGGTCTCTGAACAGGAACTCACAAGAAAACCACACGAACTCTCCAGTGGAAGGGAGAGAATTAGTTTCCACACACAGAGTTTGACCCACTGTGTTGTTGCAACACAAGAACATTGTTTCGGTCACTCGAAATGTTTGACCAACACTGTGTCTTACAGAAGACACAGAGCAGGAGGGATCTTTGGCACTTCAGGATGAGGCTAAACATTTGCTTTAGTAAGCTGCTAAAAATGAGGTAGCATAATGTCACTAGGAGGGGAGAGAGGCACAGGGTTTCTCTTACAGAGACAACGCAAAGTGCTTTCTCAAGTCTTCCTCGCAGCACACCAGGAGAACCAGAAACAAACCAAAAACACTGAGAAGGAAACACCAAAGGTCAGGTCAGCACCTGTCTCCTCCAGCTTTGTGAGGCAGCCCAGGTGCCCTCTTCCCTCTGCTGAGTGATGTACCCTGCAAAGCACTCAACTCACTGCCCATTGTGCTTTCTCCTCCAAATTTCATCAAATGAAGCTTTTTCAAAGAAGACCAACACAAAATAATAGTATTTGAACAGCTAACACTGAAGTATTTACTCTCTTTTCTGTTGCACTAATTATCATCCTTTGATATGTTTCCTTTAAGCAAGAAATATTTCTGTGAAGGTAGTAGAATATATGAGTCTCTATTTTCAAACACTGCTATTCCTAAATGCTTATGGTTTAAAAGCCTGACATGCAATCTGTCCTGGGAAAGTGTCAGACAACAACCCACAACATACTAAAATTTTGTTCATTATTGCATAAACCATCAAATACCACATACCTCAGTTCAGAAAAAATAAACAATTAAAATCCATTCTAGCTTTCTAGTCCTCTAGAAGTCTCCTTAACAGATCCATCGTGCCACCACAAGACAGAAGCTACAGATGGCTTCATGCTACTGAGTTTGCTCACCCCCTTACCATCTATTGCTAGAAAACTTTTGTGTCATTCTCTGCCTCCCCACAAGATGTCCCAGCCTTGAGAAGATCAGGTACAGAAATCAACAAAAGCTAGAGCAACGCTGGTAGTGATGCTATACATTATTTTCTCATTAAAAAAACCCAAATGCTGCAAAGCTTATGGCAAATAACACTGCTGACCCTCTTCACCAGTAAGTAGGACCTCTGGAGGTACCAGAGGAAAGTGCCAAGCAGCAGACACCTGGAGGAAGTGAAGGGAGCAGCCCCAAGACACCACCTTCCCTCTCTTTCTCCCCATGGCTGCAGGGTAACAGGGACTGAAGGATTCTCCATGTGCCTTGAAAGCAAACAGAACTGACTCTGAAGAGCTTTGGTTTTGTGATGAAGCTCTTCAGCTAAACACATGCTTCTTGCGGCACCCTGTTTTCATGCTGGAGCTGGGCATCCCCTGGGAGAGCTCAGGATGATCCATGTGGCACTAACAGCCTCAGCTCTGCAGAAGTTCACTACTGCAACATTTTCTTTAACACATATAGCAACTTCAAAAGAATTTCTGTCTTAGGGAGTGGGTTTTTCATTTTGCAATGAATAAAAATAATTTATGCTACTGTTTCAACAAAGTAGAAACTATAAAAAAAATTGTTATTCTTAGCTGCCATGATAGTCTATTTATCAATATAATTTTACATCTTCTTACAAACTCTTTTATAACATCATTTTCTCATACATTCCTACCAGTGTGAGAATGCCTCCTATTAAATGAGTTTTCAGATTTTGTTTTTTTACTGTTCAGAACAGGGAAAGTCCTGCCTGTTTAAAATTAATTTTTGAAAAATTAAAAAAACATCCTGAAAGATCAGTATTCCATATAGAAAAGAAAATCAGAATTGACATAGTATTTTGTATTTTTGTTACGAAGAGCTGATGAAAATCAGTAGCTCTACTAAAAAGGCATCTCTACGTCATGGACATGTAGAATTCCAGAAAACATGAGATTCTTTGCTATATGCACATAAGGTAATAGATCAGAAGGTGAGAACATTCATATTTGTGTATCAAATCCATAAATTTCAAGAGAGATATAAAGACTATTTATATTTTGTTAATATGTTGCACAACAGCTAGTTAGATGGAAATCCTCCTGCTCTCTCCAGTCCATAGGATCAAAAAGATTTTCCTAATTAGCAAAATCATAACAGTTTTGAGGAAATTTCTGCTGTGCTAATATGGAAATCTTTCATTCCCTAAAGAGGAAATTTTTAAGTGGTAAATAAATGTATAACTCCTAGTCATATTAATGTAACAAGTGAAAATGCCTAAGATGCAGGAAGACTTGTCCTAATGTGCACATTAGTCATTTGTTTGAAAGCTGTAAAGCCTTTCATTCTTCCCCTCCCCTTTTCCTGCATATTGCACAACATAAGCATAGCTCCATATGAAATGGCAAATAGTTTGAGGTTCTTGAAGTATTTTTAAATCAAACTCTTCTGGAAGCTTCTTTTCCTTTCTTTTCTTAAAATACTGCTTAATTTTGGAAAACAAGCAGCATGACATGATACAACAGCATCTGCAAAACTAAGGAAGAAACCCCACTCAATCAGCCCATGTGAAGAAACCCCTATGACTACCTATTCTTGCAAGCTAACTGTAAGACCAAGTATTGGGTCCACAGAATCAAACATCTGACAAACAGGCAATGCCCAGTGAATGTTTAATGGACATGGCTTAACTCCTCAACAGGATATAGTGTAACACATGCATCGTAGAAGACAGAGTAGAAGGAGACAGAAGTAGCAAAGAGACCAAACCAGGATGTTCTTCTGAGATGCCTGAAGCCAGGCCTGCCCTGCCTGGCACGGAAAACAGCTTCTCATGATGTGGTTTCACAGGCTGAAGAATCTTCTGGGTCCTAAGAAATTCAAGTATACATCTACATCTAACTTTCTTGTAAAACAAAACAGTAACAAATTAAATTCTAAAGTGCTGCCCACCATTACTGCCCTGCAGTATGAAGTTTTCAGTGTTGTATTACAAAATACGTCTTGGCATATGCTAAACACTCACCATGCACATGTGTATCTACAGAGTTACTGATTCTTGGTGAGGCTTTGTGACCTCTAAGAAGGTCACAAAGTGTTTGTTTCTACTGCCAACAGGCATCCAATGTGCTTTGCCTGCGCTTATTTGACCTGAAGTCCAGCACTCCTGAGCCTACAGCACTCCTGTAGGGCCTGGAATTTACCAACCCATCCCACACAAGATGTCTCAGATAATTATTAGCTGGTGGTTTTTTTGGCAAATCTACAGAGACCCTTATTTTTACACAGTATTACCACATTTCATAATATAATAAAATCATTAAGGTTGGAAAAGACTATGCCCCTGACATGACTTCCTGTTATTTATGATTTCTGTTATTTTCCTGCCTTCATTTTAGATTTTACTCTAGCTGCTCTTTCTGAACCAATTTTCATATAACTGGACATTTTAGTACATATTTCATTTGCTTGCAGGTGCCAGGGAAGTGGAGTCAGTGAGACTGGGATTTTTATTCTTTATGATACAGATGTACCCACTTCCAGAGGAGTACTTTTTCTTTCTTTCTTTCTTTCTTTCTCTTTCTTCCTTCCTTTCTTCCCTTTTTCTTGATTTACTTTCTTCTCTTCAGTCTTTCTTGTATTTGGCAGTATTTTTCTTCTACTGCACATGTTTAAAGAAATCAGAAATGAAAAGTAAGTAGCAAATTTCTGAAGCCTCCTTTTCCCAGTGTCACCTAGCCTGAATTAATCGTAGACATCTTGATCACTTTCCATTTCCCCACAGATTTCTGCTTTCTACTTATTTACATATTCTCTGTATCATTTCCTTCTGTCAATTCTTTTTCTTTCTCTCTCATCATTACCTCCTGACACCACCTCATTCCATCCAATTCAATACCTCATTCAGCATATTAGCAACAAAAGACATAAACAAGTGGCCTGTCCCTCTCAAAAAACATGTCACTGTTAACATGCATTTTAATGGACAATTTAGAGACACTGTGTGAGCAAGGATTCCTGACCTTTCTCACATGCAACCTGTTAATGAAAATGATCTGGGTAGAGAAACCTTTTCTGGGGTATCAAGACCATTTCCGATGATGTATGTACAGTGCATTGTTTTTAATTCACACTTCCAGATTTTAAACTTAATGCAGAATGGCTATTTTTTCAGAGTGGTCATTATTTATACAGAATATTTCACATTGCTTTGCAGAACCTGAAAATCTAGATTAATTGCCTGCTTAGTATGAAAAAACAGTTGCTGTTCTGGAGGAACAAAAAGTTATTCCTCAAGCTTTCAGCACACATGTTTGTGGTATAAGAACATCCTCCTCAGTGGCCCATCTTTTCCCAGGCTCATCCTGAAAATCCTACATTCTTTAACCAGCACAGGACCAATGCCAGAAACAATTAAACTTGGTTCCTCAGCATCATATCACTTCCCCAGAAACTCCAACTGGTGTCAGCAGTACAAGCTTTAAAGGCACCTGAGTAGACTGCCGGCAGTTTTATGAGAGAGAAAAAAAGATTATAAGCGAACACTTCTCAGCCAGACCTACCTTGTCCGACTCTGTTTCATATCAAAGCTAAAAAATGTACAAAAACCCTGTCACCATTTCAGCTAATCAAATTCTGTAGTTGCTGGCATGTGTGTGCACACACTGACCTCTACAATGTCATGACTTTCAGGTTACTCATTGATTTCCAGGAATCAAAAATGCAATGCAAATAAGGAATTGCGAGTCAATTAGCTCTTATCACAAGCTCGCAGTCTGTGGCAACGGGATGACACAGGGCTCTGCATAACAATTGGAAACAAGCCTTTTCTAGCCAGGTAAATGTCCTCAAAGGCAAGATGTGTCCCCTTTCACAAAAAGAGATGTAGTCAGCAACGTGATTAAAGCCTTTGTATATGATACAGGACTGATTTTAACATTTGTCAGCAATTTCAGATGGTATGAGCCATCCCTTCCCACTTATCCTATACATGTGATACCAATGTATTCACGGTTTCAGAGCACACAGAAGGAAAGCTTTTCTTTTGCTCCTTATTACTCTTCAATTCCATCACTGCCAGCTAACTGTAATGAAACTATTTGGAGCTTCTTTAAAATGCCTATCATTTACCATATGTTCATTTAATTTTTAAGAGACAGCTATATTGTGCAAGTTGCAATTTTTCGCCTACCAAAATATGTCATTAAAATGAATATTCATGTGGCATCACCTACCAGAGTCATTAAAAGGCATGTAAACACAGCCCACCAGTGCCTCTGGCACTCGTAAACTATGAACTTTATCTCTCTGTCTGCAAGTGCTAATCACAGTATAAAATAAAAAAAATTAATTATTGGCATCAATTATCAAAGTTTATCAGTTTCATTAGCAAATTGGGATTTTTATAGTACCTCCAGCATGCACTTACCTTTATTACAAGTCATTAAAAAGTTACCCTTGACTAGACCGAACAAACACAAAACCATTTTAAGTACATTAGAATTTTTATGTCTATATTTCATGAAATTGCCATTATCCAAAAGGAAATATCTTTATTAATTACAGAAATATTTCCTTTTATCATCTTAAGTCATAGAATCATAGAATGACTTGTTTGGAAGGGACCTTAAAGATCATCTAATTCCAAACACCCTGACATGGGCAGGGACAGCTTCCACTGGACCAGGTTGCTCAAAGCCTCAATTAACCTGGCCTTGAACACTTCCAGGGATGGGACATCCACAGCTTCTCTGGGCAACCTGCTCTGGTGCCCCACCACCCTCACAGCAAGGAATTTCTTCCTAATATCTAATCTAAATCTACTCTCTGTCAGTTTAAAGCCGCTCCCCCTTGTCCTGTCACTACATGC
Source organism: Melanocharis versteri (assembly GCA_013397845.1). Taxonomy (NCBI): domain Eukaryota; kingdom Metazoa; phylum Chordata; class Aves; order Passeriformes; family Melanocharitidae; genus Melanocharis; species Melanocharis versteri. The sequence continues at coordinate 155,537 of VZTG01007794.1, read as the reverse complement.
CCTTGGAAAAAGTCCCTGTCTGTCTTTCTTAGGCTCCCTTTAGGTACTGGAAGGCTGCAATGAGATCTCCCCAAGGCCACCTCTTCCCCAGGCTGAACAATCTGAGTTCTCTTTGCCTCTCCACACAGAAGTGCTCCATCCCTCTAACCATCTCCCCTGGACTCACTCCAAAAGGTGCAAGTCCTTCCTGTGCAGGGATCCCAGAGCTGGATGCAGCACTGCAGTGGGGTCTCACCAGAGCAGAGCAGAGGGGCAGGATCCCCTCCCTCCCCTGCTGCCCACGCTGCTCTGGGTGCAGCCCAGGACACATTTGGCTCTCTGGGCTGTGAGTGCACATGGCTGGGTCATGTCCAGCCTCTCACCCCCAGCACCCCCAAGTCCTTCTCCCCAGGGCTGCTCTCAACCTGTTCAGGCGAGGTACTGCAGAAGCTGTGTGTGAAAAAAAGGCTCTGTTGCCTTTTCTTTTGTGGAAACTTCTCAGTGCAAAGGCCAATCAGTTTGTGTGTGGGAAAAGTGAGAACCGATAGCTGATGAGGAGCTGTGTGATCCAGAGCGTTCTACCCTGGCTTGTCCTTGTACAATCAGGGTACAGGGTAACACACCCTAAGAGCACGTGGAATGAAAAGGTGCTGCCATTCCACACCCACAACATTTGGGGTGAGCTTCATCCCACCTGACCTTGAATGTGTCCAGGGCATCCACCAGCCCCCTGAATAACAATGCCTGCATCTGGCTAAACAAAGAATACGCATTATTTGCCACACCCTTAAAAACATGGGGTCTACCTTCTTTTATTTCCATATATGCCAGATTCCCTTCAGTCTATGTATAAGAGTTCACTTTGGGAGCTCATTGCTGCTGAGGCTTTCTTTGAGTGCTTACACTTAAAAGGAGCAACCAAGAGAAACACAGTTATCTGTCACTACCCTCCCTGGCCAGAATTTTCCCATCCTCTGCAAACACTGCCAGGAAGCAAATTCTTGCTTCATTTTATTTTAGGCAACAAAATAGTTCCTTCCAAGCAGTCAGGTTTTTCAAAATACGAGTTCTTGTTGATAGTCAGTTTTTTGGGAATGCAGCCTTAGCGTAACACTTGTGTGAAATCCAAGCACCTTTGAAAAATCTGGTCCTCATGCAAGCCAGTGCCAGATACACAACATGTTGTATATACATGTGCTGAACATTCAGCACCTAAAAAACTTGGGCATGCGATCTTCCAGAAGGCTGGCAGTAACTGTCCAAGTGAGCCATTTACCAGAATAAGCAAGGGATTTACTCAAAGAAGGCAACTAGGAACTGCTCTGAATTTCCAGCAGTCTATTACACACAATGCTGGTGCAAATATCTTTACTTTCCATTTTGGTCATTGTATCACTGAACAACTAAGCAGATGGTGCATGAACAGTATGCAAAACACTTAAAAATGCCAGGAAAGGTATAGTAATACCAGCTGTTCTGGCCTGCTGACCTTGGTGCAGTTTAGGTAACATTGAAAGATTCATGCCACTTTATTCTCTTTTTTCCATCCTGAGTCCTCTTTTGGTGTCACCTCTACAAAAGAGAAGCCAAAACTAGGAAATTAGACTTATATGCTTTAAATGCAAGAAGAATTCGACACATTTTACCTTGCCCATTTAGTACTAAAGATAAAAAAAATGCAACCTGCAAAAGTGCTGCCTCCACAGCCTTATTATCCTTCCCAGGTCTATGGCCCAAATATCTGTATAGTACATTAATTGTGACCAGAATTTGGCTACAGTTAATTATATAAGCTGAAACCACGAAAAAAAAAAAATTGCAAAAGTGCTCCTCCTCAGATGAACTATGGGTGCTGGAGTGGTAGGAGAAGAGGATACCTACCTCACCTTCCTTATGTGTCACTTTTAAACCAAAGAAGTGTAGCCCCTGAATAAGGATTGATAAGATATGTGCTTTGTCACCTGTAAGCACTTCTTGCTGGACAAAGAGGAGAGACCAGGAGCAGACAGAGTCCTTGCACCAGTTTTTCCAGCCAAATCCGCATTGCAGATGATGATATACAAAAATAGGGAAGTTTTAAATACTCCTGCACAAATATAAAGTGCTTGATTTCTTCCTTGCCCCAAACACATACATTTTTCCTAATAACGAAGCTTCTAGAAAGTAAAGTAAAAGTTAGAAACATCAAAGGTTCATCAGCATTAACGGATCAAAACCCACTACAAAATTACAAAATAAGCCAAAATTAAGAATTAAATTAACTCAAGATTTGGGGGAAGTTATTTCAGTCTACATTTCTTATGCCCATCCCATGACACTTTCCTACTTCAGGCTGACTTCAGCATGCACAGCTCACTCCTGCTTCTCTGCAAGGGTTGAACTACTTCCATTTTAGATTGTCAGCTACCTGCACAGACACTAGTTTTATGGTTTGCAAACATAAAAACATAAATGTCTCATAAAAAAAAGATCTTAAAAATATTTGAGCATTTCAAGTTAGTTGAGGGATCCTTTGCATGAGGGCACACCACACTACAAAAGGGGATTTAGCAAAGCAGGGTCAGTAAATACAGGAAAGAATCTTGTAAGGCCACCTGGCCATTACAAGACAATGTTTCCCCCATATTTGAGCTTTTTTTGTATGAATGAACACAAGGTGCTTCTAACATCCCCCTCAGCTCAGGTTCTCCCTCAGTGAACCAATAAGCCTTCATTAAGCTATCTGAATTACTTTTTAAATTAAGAGAGCAGCACACATTCCTGCAAACGAGAACAATAAGAGGTTTTTGGCAATGATCCTGCTCACTAATTATAATATTTTACATTTATGCACTGCCTTTCATCTCCCAGGGTTCCAGAGTGCTTCACTAAACAGTGGGCTCTGTCCACAACTGTTGCCTCCCCATCGTGTCACTTTTGCTCACAGGACATGAGAAGTCTGACCAACTTCACAGGTGTTTGCCTCACACACAGAGACAAAAATGCCACTGTTGACACTATACTCAGTTAATTTCATTAACATTGAAAGCATAGGAATAATACGTTCAGGTCAAGGAAACTGGCCTGATCCAATGAAATCTGGTTGAAAAAGAAAAATGTTACAACTCAGCAAACCTACGTCACCTTAAAAGCAATGGCAGCAGCTAAGATGCATCTCCTAAATTCCTCCTGAGAGCAGTGATGTTCCTGGTGTTTACAGTCACACATTAAAATCCCTGCCACAGGTGAAGACACTCACACTGCACAGTTCATTACATCTACCTTCGACCACGAGGACGTTACTCAAAACCAAACTGGCCAATATATGCCAGTATTCCTTATGGTTGTGGCCTTCCTCTCCCCACAAGCTGATCACACAAAGTGAACCACTACAGCCATGCTGTCACTGAAGGATAAAAAACAGCTCTCACCAAGAAAACCACGGATAGCCTATGTCTGGGTACCACCTGTTGACAAAACAGCAGTAACAAGTCAGCTCAACTACATTAACTGAAGTAAAACCACTCCCAACAAAAACATCTCTAGCTGAGAAAGCCCCCGCAACACGGCCGTGCAGACTGCACAAAATCCCCTGCTGGTCTTCATTTCTGACCAACAAAAGCTGGGAAGATGGAGCAACTCCCACAGACACGGTCTTGGCAGAAAAACAGTGCCTGCCCTCCCACACTCCTCCCCCTACCAAAATCACAGCTGGGCTCAGCATGGGGCCATTTTCTCCCAAGCTTTTTTCTATTATATAGAAAGGATTGTTATTTTGTTTTGTTCTAACAACTGCAAAGTGCTTTTTTTACCCCTGCAAAGCACTGCCATCCCTTAGGCCCCCAGACTTTCTGTGAGTGCAGAGCTGTACAGTCCATCAGGGAAACCTGTGATTTTGCCATTGTGCTGGTTGAGTTGTGAGCCGGGCTATAATGGGAGCTCTCATGGCCCCATTAATTCATAACAAGCCACTCCAAAGTTACTGTTTGTCCACTTAGAATAGAAAGAAAGGAGAATGTCAGCAGTGCTTCAGCAGCCGCTTCAGCTCCTTTTAGACATTTGGTAAGTGGATGTGTACATAATCACACGCTGAAAAGGAAAAGGCAAGGGGGACGCAGCGATCTGCGGGAGGTGGTTCTGGCACCAGCCACGGCCACTCAGGTCACAGGTCCAGCAGCACAAGCAGATGCTCCTCACACATCCCTCACAGAAACATCAGGAATTTGGATCCCATCAGAGTCACACTGGTTTTAACCCTAGACAAACTTCAAAGTTTTGTTGATTTACACACATATAAGATCAAAATAAGCCCCCCACCATCTTCAGCTCATTGTAAACAAAAAAAATTCTTGCAAGTCTGGCTGGCTCAAAAATCAAAGTCCCTGAGCCTTTGCAGGGAGGCAATAAATCAGAACCCTTCACAGAATGTTTTGGTTTTTATTTTTCAAATAATTACCAGTCGGACTTGTGTTTCTCATTTAGAAACTTTCTTTCCATGTAATTACAATATTAAAAGAAACATGGTAAAAAGTGTGACAAGATAGAGCATTTTAATTTCTGCAAGTGAAAAGTTTGAAACAATTACAGAAGAAGGACTGACCCTCTGCTGAGACACCTCACATCCAGCGCTCAATGAGCTAACCAGGAGAGAATATGATTTGCATAACGTTAAATTAGCAGCATAAATATATGCTAATCACACCCAGCTGCAAGCGTCTTGCTTTATTTCATGTGCTTAGTACAATGAAGTGGTATAAAAAAATTAAAGATAAGCTTGTGTTGCAAAACTTAAAGGCAAATCCAAAGTTCCTTGAACTTGAAGCTTGTTCTTAGCTTGAGATCTTTAGAAGATTTCAGGCAGAGCAGTCCCTGGAGTCTCTTTAACTTTCCCCACATGGCCCCACTGCCAGCCTGTCTCTGCAAAGACCTGCTGACCTACTGTTCTCCATACACCATTTTCATCTTGCAGACTTTCCATCAGCTTTCGTTAAGTTCCAGATCCATCAGGAGTGTTTTTGAAATAGTTTAAACCCTAAGTTGCCACCATCAGCAGTTAAGCACAGCAAAGCATCTAACCTGACTGGAACTGGCAGGTCTCATTGTAATAAAAAAATCAAAATAAGGGGTTTCTAAATGAATTTCCCCAAAAGGCAGGGTTACTCATGACTACAGCTTGGGTTATAGCAAGTCTCTGTACTATGGGAATATAGAAACATACTAACTGCTGACCAGAACACATGCTTTCTGGTTAGTTTCTTCACAGGTGTTTAGAAAATACTTCTAAGTGCAGGTAAACAGATACTTTACGTTGATTTCTGGTATTTTGTTGAGGGAAAAAAAGATACCTATAAATCTCTGCATTAGCAAACCCAGATCATTTGCGATGCACATAACACTCCAGACTCTGCATGAATACAGCAAATCAAACATAAATAAAAGCAGAAATTGAGATTCAGGCTTTAAACCAAAAAAATATTACTTAAGTAAGGGACTTAACAAAATCTAAGATACAATTTTATGGCCTGGTGATGATAACAAGTGGTAATGACTTTAAGGGAATGCTTTAGGGTTTTCTATGTCAAAATAAATGTAGACTCAATGCAAAATATTTGCAAATGAGAGAAGTGAGATCTTTGCATATTTCATGCACGTATGCGTAAGTACGTAAGAAAGTTCATACCTAAAAAGAAGATTTTTTGGTATGGGTACTGCACGTGTATGCATTGTCTGTTGATACAAAACCAAAACAGATTAGGAAAATCAATACTCAATTCCTTTTCTAGATTTTTATCCACTGTAGGACACAAAAGCAATTTAGGTCCTGGCTGCACTGGATCCTTACTTCAGCATTTATTAGACGAGTATATTTGTCATTCCTTCTGACAAACAGTAGATAACAGGTGGCAAATCAATACAGTTTTATATTTAGTATATTTTTTAAATGTAAGCAAAACAGAAAACTTTTTTAAAAAAATATGTTTAGTTTCTGACGCTAAAAGACGCAAGAGTGAGAAAAAGCATCAGCCATTTTTAACCATGACTAAAACCACTTGTATTCCAGGAGTCCGTGGCCTTTCTGAAATGTCACCACTAGAAAATGAGAAAGAAAGGCTGGTGTCATGATCAGCTGACTGTTCCACAACTTTGAATAGCAACTGTGTGTTCAAGACCACACTGTATGAAAAGCATCATTCTCTCATAGTGACATTGACTGGTTTGCAGACGAAAGCTATAGAAACAAGAAAGAAACAGAGTTTTATGCTGGTCTACAGAAGAGAAATGAAAATTAGTTTTAACCACAAAATACATCGAAATATTCTGGTAACCACACAGGATGAGACAGTTTGGGTGCTGAAATTTAGCTGCAGTCGAGTATACCATCTAATTTAAAAATTATAAAATGATATTCTAATTATCTGATCAGGATAGCGTATTTCTTTCCTAACGAAGATTTCTAAAATTTTGTTCACTTTAATCAGTGTTTCCCTTCTATCTTTTGAACAGTGCCGACTACACCAATTGCCCATGTTATACCCAAATAACCAACATCTGCCTTTTGCCTGTATCAAGGACTCTGATTTTTCATCCATGTCCTGCATGGACGTGTTCCTGTCCTCCTCTGTTTTCAGTTTTCAGTAGGATGGGTAAGAAATTCGTGTATTACTGTCTGTTTTTCAGAATCTCCTGAAACTGCAGCACAGTGAAAAGAAAATGAGCCACAGCTCTAGGAGAAGGAATCCCCATTGAACAGTAAGGGCAAACACACAAATTGCCTGGTAGTGGAATTAAATAGCAAGTTGAAACACATGACTAGATGGACTGTAGCATCTGCCTAGTGTGTTTCATACACTGGGATGAGAACAGATGAGAACAACCAACAAAAATGAGGATCATGCATCAGAATCAGTAAAAAGTTAAAACCAGAAGGAATTTTTATATGAGATGCTTTATAGTCACAAATTCAGGAGCCAAGAAAACAAAATGACAAGCAGAACTATCAAACAAAGCACATGAAAATCCCAGCTACTAGTGAAAAAACCAGGACATTACAAAAAGCTTTTCTTAATGGATGAGGAACTGAATAAAAGCAGTTTGAAAATGTCCAAAGATCTTTTAAAAATAAAAAAAAAAACAGACTGAGATTTTGCATTATGAATAAGGCTAATGAAAGTAAGCCGACAGTGACCAAGTTATGATTTCAACAACTTTCATTCAGTGAAGCAAAAATTGAACAATTTCAGGGACAGAGATATATGTACCCACTCCTATCACATAAAATTTGGACATTAGCAGAGAAGCTGATGTCCAAAACTTACTTATCACCTTCTTTTATTCCTAAACCACAGTCACACTCCCTCTGCTCTGTATTAAACTGGATGATTGCAATTGCTGCCTCAGCACATCTTCACTTCTCTTTTGGATCCCAGAATATAAGGTGTGCTGCTTATTGGACAAAAGACAGGCCTGGCTTAGCAAAATTATTCAGCTTTCCTCTCCACATCCATAACAAGTAGATCATGTGCTCAAAACACAAGAAAAGAGCTAAAATACCATTATTTCTAGGATATTTGTGGTACTTAAAAGACATCTATGCTGTAGAAACTGAATTGAGACCTCTAACGTATTTCACACAAGTCCTCCAACAGTTGTCAAAGGGTAATGACTTTTACAGACTGGGAAAGATTAGCTTTTGTCTTTTTAATACATTATCTAATTCTCAACTGGAATAAAGTACTGAAAACAGCCAATTTCTGCAGAATTCCTTTCCTTTTCTCATGGTTGAAGTCATCTGTACCTTTCAACACACTTGAAGCACTAAATAAGAATTCATCTAAGAAACTACTGAAAGTCATTTCAAAACAGCCTAATCGTAACCCACATGTGTAATACTCATTATTATTAATGTAAAGTACATGTATAAAGGAAGGGAGACTATACACCCTGAGACCGAGTATTGCACTGTTCCATGACACTGAAAAGAAAGTTATTGTCATTCATACCAAGCAACTGAAGTACGACCATTTCTTTTACATCATACCAAAACTATATCAAAGTGTGCTCCAGAGCTGATGGTTTTCTTGATGGCACTACACCTGTTCATTTCATGGGGTTTTAATAGTTGGGATGAGAGAAACTGAGCTCCAAAAGGACCTCTTGGAAACAATGGAGTTATTCCCTTAAATTTCATGACTGAAATATATTCAAAGACAATTTAAAGAAAAAATTGCTCATAAATATAAATGTGTATTTTTATTAATTTTTTTAAATACACATTAATTTCTCCAATCTCAGAGGCTCCTTCTTACCTTCCTTCTGGGGAGGAAAAAGAAAGAATTTACAACATGTAAAAGGAATGTAAGTCATCTTCATTAACATTGTTTGTGATTAGTACAACACTTGAACCCCACCTGATGAACTTATTAACTGGAAAAAAAACAAACAGATATTATGCTACATAACAAAAACTAGAAGAACTCTTGTAAGGGTTAAACAGACTGTGGTTAAACTCTTGTAAGATTGTTATGAAGAGGAGTACATTGCAAGTCCTGTTTCATAAATATTTGTGTATTATGTTTATAAAACATCTGCACTATTAGTTCTGAGGAAAACAGAATTATGACTTGATGGCCAGGTTAATAATCAGCATTCTTTCACCCTTATGTGGGTCCTTATAAAACTACATTTTCTTTTGTCAAAGCTGCAGCTGTAGGGAAGCCTCATTCCTTCTTAGAACATGCATTTAACTTCTGAGCATATAGATGGTATTATTGTGTAAACCTATTTAAGAGGTCAAATCCATTCCTCTGGAGCTGTGTAAGCGTTAAAAATACCTATCACAACACAAAATTTCTACTTCAAAACATCTGAATTCCCAGGAAAAGCCATTTTGTTTAGTTTACCTTTTTTAAAAAATAAGCAAACAAACAAAACTGCTAGCATTATAATAAACATCATGAAACTCAAATAATAATTCTGGGCATGTGTGGTTTCTCTGCCTATTTGACTTCAATCCTGAGAAGTCCCCTGTTCTTTCAGCATGCAGCAGCCCCTGTTTATGGGGCTGTCCACACCCCAGAGCTCTCACCATACCAGCTTGTCTGCATGGTACTGAAAACACTGATCACCTTGGGGCCCTCAGCTATATTACATATAATTACTGAAATGACAGCAAAGTCAGGAAGAAAGTTTGCCATGCACTGATTAATTAAGAAAACAAAACAGGAATACCTGTGGCTAAAACTATTTGGGGACTTCTCCTACCTCCAGTTCTCCCCCAGCACTCAGTTCTCCCATTCCCTCCCAGGCTGTGGAAACAGGCACTTTTCAGAATAACTAAGGATGCCTACGTCACTCCAGGGACACCCCAGCTTCCCAACAAGCAGCCACAGCTGCATACACGATGTGGTACAGACCCATAAGCTCAAACCAGCAGGCCCAGATTAGTTCCTTCTGAAGAGATCATTATTTCTTTTAAGCTAAGGGAATCCTCCTGTCTCCAAGCTCTCTTTCCTCAAAAGAAAAGGCAGATCCTCCCTACTGTATCCAGGGGTTAAAAACAAAAAGCCTGCTCACAACCTGGGAAACTAAAAAGACAAACTGAACACTATCACAGATACTACCTTTTACTCAGTACCAACTGCAGTAATTTAACCTCATATTCTCTAAATTACAGTTTAATTATTTGTAGTTTAAAAATCGGATGGGATGATGAACTCTTTTTATCTTTTCTTTGCCTCATTCACATGCCCATGCCAAAAGCCATCACAACATGTGGTACACAACAGAGTAGCTAAACAATGTTGTTTTCACCACTCCCAGTGGCAAAGATCTTCTGAAACAAGTGTTTTTGCATACATTTGGCCTTCTAAGTCTGAGGTCTTCTGGAAGGAAATCACCACACTCTAACACCCTGAACATGAATTTTCAATTGACATCCAAACAGACTGATCTCTCACTCTTATTCTGGAATAAAATATACTTAATTTTGAATTGTAAAAGTAAATAACATAAGTAAGCATATTCTGGGAGTTAAGTGTAAATGACAAAAACATATGTTACACCAGTGTTTATACAGAAGCATAGATCACATTTCTTGAAACACTCTGGTTATTGTCTTTCTAAGCGCTGCTACAATCCCCTGAATATGAATGATGCTTCCTGTAAAAGAAATACCACCAAATCATCCTACGTAGCTGGCTGGAGTGTATTACTCTGAGGGCAAATATAACGTGTGAATTCTACACAGACCACTGAGTACACGACTGAGAAGACCTGGGGTCTGCTTTCAGCCCTGCTGCTGCCTAATGTGCAGTTACAGCAGCTTTTCGTAGGAAGTCTAACATTTCTGTGTCCCATTTCCACACATGCAGAATGGGAATAATGACTTTTTTTTTTTTAACAAAGCATTTTGTGATCAACAGGTGAAAACATAGTAATACAAGCTTATTTTGTCCAATCTGTCAAGCCTTCCCCATGCAACCTCATTTGTATTATTCATGCATGAAGGATGCAAGAGAAAGATACTTCAGCACCACAGTGCTAAAATTGTTCTCCTTTGCTATTCCCTGCTGCTGCTGTAACATATTTTGCGGCCAGACTCCAGTACGGCTGGTGTTAAACAAACAGGAATGGTACCTACATCTGCTCAGAAAAGGGTTGCCTAGCAACTGCAATCAAAGAGTGTTTTACCCTCACCAATCTACTGTAAATTAATAGAATTTTCTCTACAATATTCCAGCACTTTTAGTGGCTATATAAATGGTTTATTATTATTGTTATTATTTTTATTTTGTAGCTAATGTGTTTCATTTCATGATCTGATTCAGGCAAAAACCAGAGCAGCTAGAAAAGGTCAGATTATGAAGCAAAAAAAGGTTCAGAGACTTGTTTGATGTAGAAATATTCTTTGACAGCTCATTGCATTTATTTACTATACCCTTTTCTTCTGCCATTTCAGAATCTATTTCAGCTGCCCCACGGGAGCATGAAGCCATTAGCCTGAATTATCATTCTGAATGCAAATTTCACAAGGTAACACCAAATCATAAAGGTTTTGATTCCTGTATTTACTGAGATGCTTTCCCTTTAGAGAGGTTACAGGTCTGCTATTTGTTTGCATATTAACAGCATTGATTTTCAGTATACCTGACTTTACAGTGTTCATTTATCAAACCTGTAATAGCTGAATACCAGAAGATGTGCTGCAGAGTGCATGTCAACACACAGAAAAGAAATTAGTATCTGAGATATTAAACAGGCTATGCAAGCAAGGAACCAAATCAATCAAACAAGGAGCAAAGAAAGCTGGTAGAGCCTATTCATCAGGTTTTAGCAAGTTTCATTTCCAACCATGCTGAAATAGGAGCAGGAATTTGATTTAAAAGGCTTTTACTGAAGACACTGAAGCAAAAAAGCTGGGACTTTTTGGTGAACATTAAAGGTCTCATACTCTCCTCATCACAAAATAGCTATCTTTGGTAGTAGGAAGGATCAAAGAGGCTGGTAGAACCCAGATGTGCCTATATACCTCCTTTCTTCCACTACATCCAGATATATTTTCACCAGGTCTGCATCTGAGCCTGCGAATGTCCTGGTCTACAGCCAGCCCTCAAAATGTCCTCCACTTGATGCAGCTGCCCTTTGCTCTCCATCTTCCACACCACATGCATTGTCCATGTGTATTTAAATGGTATGCAATTATTTAAATTCATCCATCTGTCTCCCCACAATCTTCCATATATTGATTCCTAAAGGGAAAATGGCTTTGCTATTTGCTAGATGCAAGCATTTACCTGGACAGTAGCCAGTGGAGCAGGTTGTTAAACAAACATCCTGATGGAACAAAACCAAACACGAAGCAGCAACAGAGAGAAGAATATACTTGTACTCGAACAAAAAAACACTATAAGAGTCCAGGCAAAGCCAGGAAACAACAAAATGAGCAAGCTTTTATTGCTTTTGTCTATAACTATAATAAAGGCGAGGAAGTTGAAAGTGCTTTGCTTAGAAGATTTTCTTTCTCCACATTTCTTCTCCCTCATATCAGTGCCCTGTGCCCCATGCAATCCAACATCAAAAGCAACTCTAGCAAAAACAGCTCTTTAATTTTTCTGCTGTGCTTGTCTCTGATTAAAGGGTGAATTTTAATGTAAACAGCACTTTATCCGAGGCCAGGAATTCACATTAAACCATCAAAATGGTAGGATGCAAGGTGGACTTTCAATACTTCCAGAAACTACTGGAGGCTCAAGCCATGCATACAGTGACTACAATTTAGCGCTGTCTGTGCTTGTATCAGTTTTCATAATCTTAGAAGATTCACTATATTTGCGCAGTCCCCTCAGCAGAAGAACTGTGGCATATCCTGTGAGAATAGCAGCTAAAGATCCAGAAGTCTGATGCAAGATTGTTTAATAATTGCACAACTGTCCTGAAAATTCACTTTAAAATCATATCTAAACTCTTTAGAGATAGGGGCTTTTTTGTTTGTGTAAAGACATGTTAAACTATTGTATTTTCAATCTAGGAAACGTATCTGTGGTAAATGCTGACAAAACTCAGCTAAAAAACACATTTCTTCACACTTCGTTTATCCTGCCTGGGGAGTCCTAAGGTGGGGATTCTCTAGAATGTAAACTGCTCCATAATCTCAATCCTTCTTCTAGATACCTAATTCACATCTACCACGCCTTTATGAACGGAGAGGGAAGAAGGGTCCAAATGTGAGAGCACCGCTGATCTACAAACTGGTGCTGAAATTCCCTGCTCTCTTTTCCAATTCCTTTTGCAATAATTTCTACTTCTACTTTTGAGGTTTTGAAGTGTTCCCCTCTCTTTTGCATCATTTAAGATTTCTCTACACTGAATTGGATCCAACATTAACCACCACAGTATGTAATGTAAGTTCTTTCCTGTATCATGTGTGAGTATGTTGTGCTGCTTGCACCCATACTGGACTTCACTGATGTCCTCTCTCCTCCAGCTGAGCCAACTAATACTCCTTTTCTGTTTTATCTTTCAACCAATGGATTGTTCTCTTACTTTATGGGAATTTAATATCTTTGAGAGCCTTTAATGAGAGACTTCCCTTGCAGAGACCATCAGGGAATTACACTGATTTCCGAAGCATGACTTCTCTTTACAACTGCTGTGTTGGCTCTTCTCCATATAGCCTTTAAATTCACATAAATTAAAGGCCACATGCCCATAATTTTCAATCTTTACAACAGCTCCTATTCAAGTCCTCTGAAATACTGGTTTGTGATTTACCTTGGAGCTTCTTTTTTTATTTTATTATTTTTTTAACTAGCATGTCATTAGCCTCTTGAAGTCACAAGGCAACAAAGTGGCTTTAAACAGCTGGTTGCACACTAAATCGTTTGGCTACTTCCTCACATTCCTAGTAATAATGCCCTGTTAATTTTTCTTATTGGATCCACACCTTCACCTATCAGCTGATCAAATTGAAACTGATCTTTCCTGTAAAGGAGAATGAGTTGGACCTAATGCCTTCCAGAATGCTGTTAAAAATTATAAAGAAAATTCTGCACAGAACAGCCCCACGGCAGCTAAATTTATCTTATTTATGTAGTTCTTTTACGAAGACATATACATAAACATGAGTTTCATAAAAGCGCAGAGAGAGTGGAAAGTCTTTTACTGAGATAAAAACTAATAACAAATTAATTATGGCAAAGACACAAGGTAGCACTAATCTTGAAAAGGTGCTTTTTGTTCTTTGATCTCACATAAAAGACTATCAGAAATGCTTTCACGCCAAACGAAAGAGAATTCTACAAGTATTTTTCCCCCAAAAGAATTAGCAAACATTTACTTGTCTCTGTAGCCAGCCCTACCAGACTCTATCTCCTTCCCTGAGGCAGGACTGTGACAGGGAGTAAGTCCCTCAGGGGCACAAGGAAGGAGTGACCAGGCACCGAGGTTTCACTCTGTCAGCAGGCGGGTAAGGACAGATACGTGCTGGGGTTTATTCCACTGAAAGAGTCAGCCACTGCAGCTGGGATGGTCAGAGAAATCCAGATGTGAGACTGGGATAGGGCCAAAGGCAAACTGCTACATGCGCACAGCAAAAGAAAATGGGACAAAGTCGCACCTCGGAGGGTGCCTTGGTGGCAACACAGCTTCTGAAGGCTTTTACTGGTCTGGTAACACTTAATAACACCTAGCAGCTTGTACTGACTCAGAGCTGCACTCAGAAACTAAATCCAGCCTTCCCTTTGTAAGAAACACATTCAGAGACATAAGTCTGTTGAATGAGTACTAATTTGTTCATGAAGCTGACAGGTGAATTTCCTCTTCAATCTACATTATATTGCATGTTCCTTTTGTTGGTTTCTGGGGAAAAAAAGCAGCAGCAGCCCTTATTTAAAAATAAACAAAAAAAAACCCCTTATGATGAGATTGACACAAAAGAAACTTGTTTCTCATCAGTAATTGCTTCCCCCTGGGCTTGACAATGTTTACAAATGAAAGCTTTTCCTTCATATATGGCTTGACCTATCATGAATTATAGCTGCTGCTACTGATCCACTACTCCCTGCACACAAGGCTTGCTATCTCAATTTTCTACTGTAATTAAATATTTTGTGATGGCACATTATTTATTATCCCTCACCTTCAGCTCTCCTGGTGTTTATATATCTCCACATATTAGCAGGCAATTCAAAAACTGTTATTAACAATATTAAGATCCTAAGAGCTTGTTTGATATGAGTGAGACACAGGGCTGGACTACTAGACTATAAGGAATAAGGGGTTGGGGTTTTTTGTTGCTGGTTTTTTTTAAATTTTTTGCATTATCCAGCACTTTCAGTCTTTGTGAACAAACATCTTAAACAGTCCAGGAGGAAATACAAAAAAATTAATGATGAGCAAAATTTATAACTAATCTCATTTGACCATTACAAAACTACCAAAGAGTGAAGCAAAGTAAAAAGAGAATAGGTAAAATTTTGTTATTTTACTTTTTAATTCATTTTTTGCTCTTAAAAAAAAATCAAAATAAGCCACATCTTTCCTCCCAAGACCAGCTTCGAAGATAAGCAGGACCCAGTGCACTAGAAGGAAAATCAAGACCAAACAAGAGAGGAATGCCATATTTCAGGTATTCAAACCTAACTACCCATATGATTCTTCCAAAACTTCATGGTTGGGTTTTTTTTTCCTTACTCCTCTGTATTCTCATCTATACTGATCCTACCACAGCAACATTCAGTGCACCCCCTGAAAACCAGTGACTTGGTACTAACTGAGAATTTGGCCCAGGAGATAAAGGTATTCACTCACAGACTCAGCTCAGTGTGCTTCAGAGCTGGTAATTAAAAACCTTTTAATCACAATCCTAGCTTGCCACAGTTAACAACCTTAAGCCAGTCAGCTTCCCATTTTGCATCTTGCTCCGTATTTCCCACGATCTCCTGCAGGCCACAGTCAACACCCCCCATTTCCCTGCCCTCTTCCCCCAAAGAGCACTGGAGGCAAGAGGGACTGCCTGCACCTTTGTGAGCTCGGAAGCCAAGGATCAGGCAACCCTCTAGCACTCCTCAGGCAGGAAGGACACCAGAGCTCAGAGCCCTGGGGAGTGCTCGGCAGGGTGGGACAAACACGGAAGGAATGGGTGAGAGACAGAGCCCAATGGGCATGGGAACAGGAAAAGCAGAAGGCAGAGTTGAGAGGGGATCCATTTTGTTCAGTGTTCTGCATAAAATATCATTGATGAATAAAGCATCTGCTGAAAGGAATTTGTGTACGACTGGGATGTTTTTTTACAGAGAAGATGATTACAAAGGCCCCCCATGTGCTGCACAGTGCTCACAGCCCTGGGGCAGCAGGGGTTGACTGAGAGAACACCCAGTCCTCTGAACCTCTTGGCAAAGGAGAGACCAAGTCTCAAGCTAAGTTCTGAGATGGCCTCAGGTCCGCACGAGGGGACAAGCCAGCAGCTGTTCTTCCCCAAAATTATTCGCTGATGTAACAAACCAAGTTTAAAAAGACATAAATATCTAGATTAACAACACTCTTTAGAGGCTCCGCATGCAAAGCACCTGTAACCATCAATAAGTATTTTCTTTTATTATAAACAATACAACTTGAAATTATGTGCACACTGTACTAATGAAAAATAAATTGGATGCTGCATAACTATTAGTGCACAATAATATAGTCGCATTTGATTGCTAAAGCTTTTGTTATCCAAAAAGTCAGAGCTTTTCCCATTTTGCTAACCCATGAGGAAAAGGAATTGCCTTGGCAATGGTAACTTACTTGGGGTTGAAGTGCATCCAAAAGCCAGGATCTGCAAACCTCTTATTTCTCACCTACTGTTAATTTAAACCAAATCTATTTGTTTTTAAAGGCTTCATTCAGGCCCTCTGATACATGCTGGACTAGAAATATATTGAAAATCACAATTTTGCAAAGGGCATTTTATAGATATCCCATATCACAGCAAATTTCACCAAGTTCTTTTAAAATACATAAATTAAAATATGCGTTTTGTGTCCAACATTTAAATCCATGTAGTTCATGCAGTGCAATGTAGTTAAGACACTAATTGGCTTTTCTGACAAATGGTGAATTTTCAGCAATTCAAGGTACTGAAAATATTTTCATTTATTCTCTACTCTTATTACTCTCTTTTTCAGACATAAAGCTATGTATATTTATGTCTATTTTTCCCCCCTCAACAGAAGAAATAAATTAACAGCATCAGGAAAATGGGATTTTACAATGAGTTAGCATTTATCACACCAAACCACTAAGATGTCTTGCTCAGCTGGAACTGCGCACATTCCCAGATGGTGTATTGGATTATAATTTCACAAAATGAGTTTACTCTCTCAACAGTTTCTCTTGCAATTTCCTCTGAAAAGTCATCTAAATACTTCCACAGTCTCTATTACTACTCCCTGTGGAGTCTTCCATATCTTTTCTGTATGGAGTTATTTTATTTTCCTATCATGGAATACTATATGTAGGAATTACACTACTGAGAATCTCCTATGGCATTCTTTCATTCTTTCATTATAATATTTACATTAAGTTCTTTACAAGTTGGCTTTTAAAATTTTTTTTTACCCAATACCTTTCACACAGTTCATGTTCCCATATCTGATATCTTTAATAACCAAACTATGACTTGCCAGGTTTTTTCACGGTTTGTTCTGGAAGACAATGGAAAGTAAAAATTTATCTATGTTGACACCTAGGTGATAGGAGAGCTGCACAAACCGTAGAAAGACAACAGCATTTCTGCTGTATGGTGAGAGCAACTCGTTGGCCTACAGCCAGGGGTCAGGAGGTGAGCCTGGACTTGTTGGATACTGGCACTGAGCGCCAGCCTGGGGAGCAGCCTCTCCTGGTGCAGAGATGGGAAATGGTGGCAGATCCACTTTGCTTTCGCAGTACACGCTGCCCAAACCACCTGGTGTGCTGGTGGCTGGGGGCTGAAGAGGAGGCCATACCAGTGAGAGGCCAGAGATGGTTCGTGTTTACCTGCACTCACATGAGAAACCTGGCCCCAACTGCGTTGATGACCTGCGAGCGGTGGAGGCACCACCTTAACCTTTCTGAAACAGAAATTTCTCCTTAGAGGCATCACCTGCAACAGTCTCCACCTCAGTGTCACGAGGCATTAAGAAATATGGTGATGTGGACTATTTTAGAGACAAAACAGAGCATTTTCCTCACCTAATCTGGGCTCACCCAACCTTAATTCTATGATTCTAAATTAAGTATATCAAGAAAAGAAACAGGTTTACAGCTAAACTATCAGGTTACATTGCTCAGAGCATAACCCAATGTTACAAATGGGTTTTATTTGGCCTTAGGACTTGTCAGTGGCATTATATAATCCAACAGCCAAGGACTGACATTATCCTCCCTTTGCTCCCAAATGAAGATTTCTCACTGATTTACTGATTTTGTTTGTACAAGTGGAAGGAAGCTCACGTGTAATTTTTGTTGGTGGGACATTATAGCTCTCATTAATTTAACATCTCCTGTTAAAATGGAATGTGGCTTAGTTTGCTAAAATATTTGCATATTCTCGAAGTTCAAAAATGCATTGTTTGCTGTGCACATGCATTCAATATATCTCAAAAAGCAGTGGACCAAGCTCACACGATTAACACAGCAGTTTCAGTATTGCAGTGACACCTTTGCTACTGCAGACCTCCAACAGTAGCCCATTTTTTGTAGCTTGCATAGATGCTGAAGCAAAACGCAGTTTCTGATAAGCATCACTCTTGTTCCCAGAGATAAGTAATGAAACGCAGCCATATACTCTCAAAATAACTTTGCTAAATGAGTGCAAGCAAATTTGATATCAAGCTAAGCCTCTTATTTGGTTATACTCACTGGGTGGATGCCTATTCTAGCCATACAGGGCATGTGCAAGTTGCTCAGTCAAACATCATTTCTGGTTAAGGACAGAACAACTCATACATAAAACATAAAAGTTTGCTTGGCCTTTACACTCCACCTTGTGCAACATCTCAAATAATTTAGGATGCACAATGTATTAAAGAAAAAAAATTAAGAATCTACAATCTTAACAAACATGAACCAGTAACTAATCATTACAACTCCACTGTAATCTCTGCTGTCCACAACATAACTTCCTGGACATGGAAATGAGAAAATAAGGTGGCACTATTCAAATTAATACACTATATAATTATATAATTTATATATATATATATATATATATATATATATAAAAATACTCATATTTACTATGTGCTGCTCTTACAAAATCCTGCACACAGCCAAGCTATGCAAGCTGTCATTGGAACTGACACACTGATCAAAGCACCTGGAAGGCAACAATGTTTTGAACGGGAGCTGTGCTTACTCCTTCTTCCTTAATGGAGCTCTGGGACTAATCTGTAAAACTATCCATGCATTTCTCAATCTTTTACTCTTTTCAACAATTTACTCTCTTTACTTAATGCAACAGGTTAACCTTCACAGAAAGTGTAATGAAGAAAATAATTAAAAACGGCTTCAAAATTCACAAATTTGGTGTTTAACAAAAATATGCAAATCCATAAATCAGTAAATGGATACATTTACTTTCTGGGTAACAGGTGTAGTTCCTTGGGATTTTTTATTTTCCTCACGAATTTTATGTTTTCTAGATGACAGATTTTACTAGCAATGGTTCAAGCCATGAAGGCTGCATTTTGGAACCAGCATGCATAAATACATTCATACTCCTACACATATAAGATCCATATATACATATATGCCTATTCACACACACATATATGCGCACATTCCTATACACACAAATAACCTTTCAGAGACCCAAATGCACTAGAGCATTTAAGCAAAACACAAGAGGAAACAGGATATATGAATTGGTAGATGTGAAGATCAGCCACTGGCCTGGCAAGGAAATGCTTTTTCTCTGGCAGTTTGTGAACATATACTCTTAGAGGTGAGTCACATGTCTGACTATATCACACACATATAAAATAACACCTCATTTACAAACTACAGACATTTCACATCTAAGCATTTCTGGAACATGACTGAATCTAAACCTTTATTACTCCAGGAAAGTTCATTGCAGAGACTATTTAACAGAGTAGAAGATGCCTTTCCCAAGATACCTTCCCAAATTATCTTGGGTATTTTCTAAATGGACAGAAAAATATTGCTCGTGTCTCAAATTAATTTCCTGTCAAGACCAAGAAGTGAGAAGGACAAACAGTCAGGCTGTGGTTATATAGTCATCTCAGATGGCTTTGTCCCAGAAGTTCAAGCCCCACCTTCCACTTTAGAGATGTGTAGCTGGGCTGGTTTTGGATGGGATAGAATTAATTTTTTTTCAGAGTAACTGGTAAGGGGCTGTGTTTTGGATTTGAGCTGAAGACAGTGTTGATAAAACAGGGATGTTTTAGTTAATACTGAGCCCTGTTTACACGGAGCTACGGCCTTTTCTGCTTCTCACCCCATCCCAGCAGTAAGTGGGCTGGGGGTGCACAAGAAGTGGGGAGATGACAGAGCTGACCCAAGAGATATTCCATATCATGCAGCTCATACTCACTATATAAAGCTGGGAGAAGAAGGAGGAAGGGGGGACGTTCAGAGTGATGGCATTTGTCTTCCCGCATCACTGAACACCTGCCTCCCCATGGGAAGCAATGAATGTATTCCTTGTTTTGC
Source organism: Melanocharis versteri (assembly GCA_013397845.1). Classification (NCBI taxonomy): domain Eukaryota; kingdom Metazoa; phylum Chordata; class Aves; order Passeriformes; family Melanocharitidae; genus Melanocharis; species Melanocharis versteri. The sequence goes on along the minus strand of VZTG01007794.1, from coordinate 135,386 downwards.
TTTGCTTTTGTGCACAGTTTCTGCTTTCCTTATTAAACTATTTTTATCTCCACCCATGAGTTTTCTCACTTTTTCTTTTCCAATTCTCTCCCTGATCCTGCTGATGGGGGAGTGTGTGAGTGGCTGCTTGAGGCTTGGCTGCTGGCTGGGGCTAAACCATGAAAACAGCAGAGCCGATTGGGAAGATAAATTTTTCAAACACAGAGGAAACAAGAGTATTCAATTTTGACATAATTGGAGTTTCCAGTGCAGCCAAAGATCTTTCAAATGCCTTGAAGTACTCCGTAACCTGGAAGTGGGAAATAGAGCTGGGGCTTCAAAGACCAAATCAAGCCCCTGCCGTGCTTGATTCAGGGACATGGAACCAGTCTAACCCTACTTCTCTGTCTTTAACCATCCCAGTTTCTCCACTGCTAGGCCCAACCTCAGAGCCTGAAGAAACATTAGGTTGTAATATAGGTGCAGGGGGGAATCGTTAATGGTAAAGAGTTTTGGTATCTGAAGAGACAGAAATTCCTGTCCAGTCTATACTCTTCAGGCACAGGAGGATGCCACACGCAGCACTGACCACCCCACCAGAGGTGACATTTTTTTATCAGCTCACCCTGAATGGACTGGAGCAAACAGGTGACATGTCTACACAGCTGCAGAAGAAATTCATATCAGCATTTTGATGTTCATCAAAGTAATGAGCTGCGAGAGTTAAGGGTTCAGAGAAAGACATTTCCTGGTATTATCTTCCCTTAATCATTGATCAAAACCAGCAGTTTATCAGAAAGCTGATTCTCACAAACTTTGGCTACCCACAGATAGCAAGAACACTTTTTCTTTCCCTATTTCTCTCAAATACTACCTTTTCTTTTCCCCTCCAGCCCTTTCTGACCCCCACCCACTCCCCAACATACACAAATTTTGCATTCTTCTCTGTACAGTTCTTTCTGCTAGGAAATATTTGATTACATCTTCTTTCATGTTCAGAGCTTTCTTTAAATTCTGCTTGGATTTTTTTGGCTCTTGATTCTTGAAGTTACCATTTCTGTGAATCATTAATTCAAAGATGCATGAACAACCTTACTTGATAGACGGTGTATTATGTTACCTCTCACTTTCCTCTGTTATTTTACATGTTGTCAAATCAAACTTCAAATTATGTCACAGCTACTCTTTCTGAATGGTTAATTTTTCACTAAGAGTTACACAGATGGGCAATTATCTTAAGGCTTGAATACCTGCCAACAACTGTAGTGGCATGAAGCTGATCTCCAAAGCCCACACAACCACAGAGAACACCAAAAAACAGAAGTGGGAAGTGGGTTACTTTCCATGTCTTCTAACCTGACAGCAGAATGGCCAGTGACTAATAAATCCTCTTTTAACTATCTGTTATTTATCCACTGAATCTGGGACAAGAAATATGAAGCCCCTCAAATAAGCTTCTGGAAAACTACCCCTGCACTGTGGCTGTCTCCTGCTGCTAGCACACATTGATTCTGCATCCTGACACTGCTACAGCTGCAATGTTGTCCCACTTACAGAACAGCCCAGGACAGAACTGAGATCAAAAGAAATCACCAAACTTACTTCTACATTCACCATGAACAATAACATATACATAACAGTACACAGAAAAGAGTTTATCTAAGTACACAAAGTCATTCAGCACCCAACCAAGTCTGGCACTCACCTAAATCACCTGTTGCCTTCCCCTCTCTCTTCCTAAGAGCCCTCCAAAATTTTTAGCAATTTTCCAAAACTCTGAAACAAACCACCAGAGGCTCTGAAAAATGGACATTGAGAGTTATGATGTCTTGTTTTGCAGGATGAAACAAAACAGTAATAATAAGGATTAAACAAGACAGCCATCTAGAGCAGGCTTTCAACAGAAAGCATTGCCATGAAGCAATCCATGCTTCAAGGTGAACAGGGAGAAATCTTTGATATCTTGAAGAATCATTTACAGACAGACATGAATATTTGGTTCCAAATCTATAAATAATTAGAGAAGTTAATAGTTAAATACACGGGCCAGTCTTGTCTGAAAAGAAAATTCATAAACTGTTGCAAGCACTTCTTCAATGACATCGTTCAACTGACACAGTACAGACTTCTCTCAACAGTGAAAAACGGAACATGTGATATTTCATAAGCAGACTCAGAAAAGGCTGGGTAAAGAACCACAAATTTCTAGTAGAGTGCTCATTTTACCAGGACTTTGTTCAGTACTCTAGTAGACAATACCAGCAAGTGCCATTTTCATACAATATATACCATTAGGATAAAAAAGGGAAAGAGAGTTCAGGTGAACTGTAAGAACAAACCCTGCTATTATTTGAATATCTCCCTGACTCTATAATAATTTTGTTTTGTGGGGGGTTTTTCCACATATGATTCTCCTTCCTTTTCTCCATTTCTTTTCTACAAATTTAGAGAATGGTCATGTTTATAGAATGTCTGCTATAGAATTTTGAGGAAATCCTGGCATTGATTTCAGGTGCATGAAATTACGTGCTCACACATGAACACACAACTGGGCCTCGAGAGCGATAAAGATCTTTCTTGGCATGAGTGTCCTACTAACCACTTACAGCCCATGAGTAAATAAGGATTGAGAAAGCAAAGGGAACACACCAGAATATGTCAGTCATTTATGATTAGCAAAGCCAACAATACACTCCAGTGCTAAGTTTTAAAATTTCATTTCAATAAATTAATCATGCTGTTGAAACGGAGCTGACTTCATAAACCACATACAGTTCTGATTCCAGAGCACGCAATAATTAAAGATAAAGTCAGTAGCTGCTGCAGAAATTTCCTGTTTTCAAGAGGAGTGAAGTTAATTAACCTCAGGCTTTCCACTAGCATTACAAACAAGAAGCAGCCTTCTAGGCTGTGGTGATTTGGCCAGAACTGGTTTACTAAAGCAGCTCATCTATTTACCATCACATGGACTACCAATGCATGTTTAACACTTCAGAGAGGAAGGACTGACTGTTCTTCTAGCTCACGGCTGCTTCACCCAAAACAGTCCCCAGACTTGAGTGGAGGTATTAATGGTGATAATCCACCAGCCAAAGGGAGGGAAGACTGCACATCTCACAGACCCATGAGCTCTGTGAATGACTTTACACAGCAGATAGCAAAATAAACAGTAGTCAGCATAGAGACAGGGGGCACGAGAAAAAGCAATGTACTACAGGGGAAATCAGGCACATGATGAACTAAAAAAATTTCTTCAGGAATTAATGTGAACTCTTCTACTGCTCTCATTCAAATCAATGCTCTCTGAGCAGAATACCTGCACGATTGTGCTGGCCTTGCAACTAGGTGACTGCTAATTACTACCTGGATGAGAAAGATGCTTCACTGTTTTAATAGTTGAAAGAGATCTGGGTTGGCAACCTCTGTATAATTAGTTTCCTAACAAGAGAAAGGACTTCAGATGTAGGATGCCTGAGGAGGAAGGAAAGAGGAGAGCCTCACATACATAAATACATTCTTGTTCATTCTTTTCTCTCTGGTGACCTCCCCTTTGTTTTCCTGCACTGTAAGGGATGAGTTATCATTAATGGCATAATGCATATTATTATTCATTAGCACTGTTTTTCTTATGTCAACCTACCCTATCTTGTTGACTTCCACATTTCTGTCAGAGAGACTCACTATATTTAAATACGTATATAAATTGCCATTACAGCTTTCCTTTAAAAGAAAACTGCTACTACGGCTGACCAAAAAACTATCATTAAAACAATTTTCAATGACAGTATGTCTTTGAAGGCACTGTGTTTTTGCTAAGTATTATTAACTAATTGAAAATAACACCTGGAGTGTTTTTTTCTTAAATCAAAATATCTGGTTTCACAGCAACATCTGTTGTAAAACATATTTTACTTCATTCAGTCATGAGTGTTCCCCATATTCATTCATACCATCACTGACAGCAGATTTCCATTGATAGCCCAGAACAGCAAGATACCACAATCACTTGATTTAGTATTACAATTGAATATTTAGGCTGTACAAAAGCATCAAGGATGCCATTACTACTAATACTGTCATGCTGCTAATAATCCTTATTATTTTATCTCCATTTTACAGTAGGTTTTGTAAATATTTCAGTTTTGTAAACATGAACTCAATGCAAAGTGCTTTCTCCTCTCCTCTTGTTATGCTGTTTCAGCTTCTCTTATTCACCAGAGCTAAACCCTCCATGTCTCCACCAGGAGCTTTTCCCATCTCACACAGGTCTGTCTACCTCTACAGAAAACCCAAAACACCAGTCCCACAGCAACTCTTCTCTCTCTCTCAAGACAAGGATCTACATTAGAGAATTATCATCTGCTTCTATGGTACAGATGCACAAGGCAAGTGTCAAAGTAACTTTAGTCCTTGCTTCTTGGGATTCTTCAACACAACAGCAAAACTACTTTACCACATAGTTTCAGTAACTAATGGCATGCAGCCATGAAAGCCCACTTGGACAGCCCTCTGGAAAGGGAAGAATAAGCTATGATAGTATTTTATAGGAAATTCTTTATAAGCATCTCTGGTCTACTGAACATTTCGGTGTTATTCAAACCTCAGAAATCTTCTGAGACTTCACAATCTCTAAAGTATATTCCAGGAGTTGTTACACTACTAGCAGTGAAGAAAAATGAATATTAATAAAAGAAAATACAGATGGAAAGAAGAAAATAAAAAGTCACAGAAAATAAATGAAATAAGAAGAAAAGAACTCATTTCCTTCAGATATATTTCAGTACTGTTATTATTGCCATGCAGCCTGAAACATCTAAAATAATCACAGGACAAGGAAACCTGAAAGACAAGGTGAAGAAGTGCTTGCTTACCAACATTTTGCTGCCCCTATTTTACCTCCCTTGGTGGCAAGAAGCCTTTAGCCTATGTGCTGAGATTTGACTGGAAAAAAAATTTCTGCCAAATTCCAGCATGTGTAAAATCAAAGAGAAAATTTTAGAACTGGGTTCTGTATCTGTACTGATTGCCAGCGGTCTTAGACACAGATAGCATATAATTCTAAACTCTTTGGTCTGAGAAAGCTACCATTGTGGCATTTCTTCATATGGAGAGTTTATGAAACTTAACAGAAAGCTTTGGCAAGTTCTTTCCCATATAAAATTATGTGGGCTCATCCATCACTTAAGTTTTGAATTAATGACACTACAACATTTTATAAAGGAGACAAAATCCATTTCATTTTCCATCTTTCCTGGCGAAAGTTCTTTTCTACTATCTGATTTCAAAGTCCTTCATTCAATGACCAGGGACTACATTGCCATTAGCTAAGTATCATGTAAGTGCAGAGAGATCAGAGACACGGGTATCTCAACATCTACCATTACTGTCTGAAGTTCCCACCAATGCATATTCCTCTAGGCCAGTTAGCACAAAACAAAAAAATAAGTCAAATTCACCTGCAATAATGAATGAAAGAGTGAATGCATAAAGACAATGGAAAGCTAAAGTGCATCTATGAAAAGAACAGCATTTATTTTCATTTCTAGGAGCGTAACACTTCTTTCTAAACATGGTCTAAAAGGGGTGGGTTTAGGCTACTTGCATTTTTTATATGAAAAATATTCCATGAAAATGTGATCCTATAAACTGAAATTCTAATTTATATGGCACAAGGCTTTAAATGCCTGTCTGCATTTAAAGCCACGTTCATTTAATAGCCAGTCAGCCCACTCCACCTTTAGCTATCTCTAGGGGGCAAAATGGATTCCCATTAGTAATTCTCAGGCTTGGAGAAAGCTCTGACCTGTGCACAGGGTTTATCAAGGTCTGCTTTCTCTGCAACAGCTACAGATGGGGGCAATCCTCAAGAGACTTGCTCCTGCTGTTTTCTTCCGATGAAGCAGTCTTTTGCATCTCCTCTGGTTTTTATCACCCAAAATACGGCTCTCATCAATAATCACAGGAAAGAGACATCTAACTTTCTTTTCAGTGTTTGGTTTTTTTTTTTTCTCCAAACACAAGGCTAGAATATGAGGATTTAATCCGTTAAGGTTTAATGGTGAAAATGGCAACACCATGTATTCCATCTTCGTAGGAGTTAGCGAAATACTAGGAAAAAGAGCTAAGAAAATTCTTGGCAGGGATGGGCTCTTTACACAGAGGCCCTAAACGATCTTTAAAATATAATCTTAACCATGAAGACAAATAGAGCCCGTCAATAATACACATATTCCACATTACCATCTCCACCACTTACTCACATGAAGGCTAAAGTTTCGTATGCAGTTCTGATCCAGAGCCAGCCCAATGTAACATTGATGTTGATGGTGCTATTCTGATTACACTTGTATTATGTAAATTAAGGGTGCAAATTTTGCCTTAAATAAGTACTAGATACAATGCTGTTTCTGTAACACCTATGGTTTTTTTGTGGCATGTTATTTTTTCCCCTTTTTATCTCCTTAAAAGAACAGCAATCTTTCCTTCTCATAGGGTAGAATCTGGAGGGGTTTCCTTTTCATAGAGATTGAGCTATGTCCTGTAAATATTGTTTCTACTACATCTACATGATCTAAGATAATGGCTGTAATAGAAAAGACAATGAAAAATAATGAATGAGCTCATTTGAAATACAGGAGGCTTTGTCTTCCTGGTAATAGCCAGAGGATGCCATAAAATAAAATAATCTCTTAAAAATGCCAGTCGACAAAACTAGTCAATAGACATAATGATAAGCACTTGCTAATCAATAGTGATAAGTCAGTGTAACTTTGCTGACAGATGCTTCTTCAACAACTGTTTTTCTAACACCTAACTCACTAGCATAAACATATCAGGCCAATGCTTCAATAAGAAAGCGCTTCAGCAGATAACAGGGCAGCAGGATGAAGACAGTGCCATACCACCCCCTTACCAATCACCTCAATCTGTTCTATATTTTGCAGAACAAGGCCTCCCCAGGGACACTGCTGACTACCAAAGCCTTATTTTTACATGAGAGGGGAGGACATCAGGAGAATCGACATTCCTTGTCAAAAGCAACTGAATGCTGCAGCACTCCAACATGCTTTCGGAGAATGCAGAAAAACGTCAGCTACTGGATAAAAGGAACATCTGAGTAACCACAGCTTTGATATCTCTAATAAAGAGGTAGAGAAAAAAATAACGAAAATTTATTTACTAGGCATTTGCCTCAAGTGAATTGAACTGAAATGGCACACATTGTTGACCATTTTTTCAACTGTATTCACATACTTTCATGGCAGAAACCTTATCTGTGTGGGGGCAGACTTAAACAATAAAAAAACTTTTTTAGATACAACAGGTTGCAAGAATAAGTCTTACCTTTGACAAATGTAGCTGTTCCTTATTCCTACCCGTTTCCACATGGTGCTGTAGGGGATCGCAGCCCCAGGTCACCTTTCTCTTTGGACTCACCTTGGTTTCTCCTGTTCCCTCCACTCAGACACACGTTCTTCGACCACCAAGGTGCTCTCTGGCCTACTCATTCCTCTCTTTATCACTGAAATTTTTTTTGCCAGTTTGCCAAGGATAGTGAGGTCCACTGCCTGTTTGTTATATTTTCAAATCTGCACTTTCCTGTGCATGTCAAGGAGCAGCGTTTCACTTTCTAGGGCTTTGCTACTGCTGTGTAACATGCTGACCAGGGCCGTGTTACACTGCACTCTCTGAATGATGGAACGGGCTACAAGTGTCTACAGCTGTTCCCCTTCTCCCAGGCTCACTTCAAATAATATTTTTATTCTTTTATTTATTGTTTCTCATCTTTTAGGTGGATTCTAAGCTTCTAACTCAAGAAAGCTTGCTCCCTCAAACTATCCAATCAAATTCAAGGCCTTGGGACCAGCTGCAGGCAGGGATTTCAGCCTGTTGTTGCTGATTAGAGATACTTAGATCTATCACAAAATCAGGCAAGTTTTAACAGCTGCATAACTTCACTGCAAAAATGTAGAATACCTAAGATTTTTCAGGTACCTAGTAAGTTAGGAAGGAGTTTTCTGGTGTGTTCATTTTAAAAAAGTTAATCAGTCATCTATTTTCAATCTGGATATTCGGGACAAACAAGGACACAGGTTATAGACATAGAAGACACCATCTATTCTCCGAAATAATGGCCACGGTCAACCCTCCTGACATGGCCAAGCCTCCAGTACTGATAGAGAAGCCTGTCTATGCAACACAGCCGTGAGGGAGATAGCTCTTTCAAAAGTTTATGAGCAACATCAGCATCTCTGCCTTCAGTGGGCAAGAAACACTTATCCAATTTGCCTTTCCCCCCCTAAAGCAACAGCACAAAATAAGCACATGAAGCCCTTTCAAATAAAATAAAGTCCCTTAAAGTACACCTGCCTCTCTGGAAAAGTTGAAAGAGCAAATCACATTAGTGAGGGTGTCAGTTGCCTGAAGCAAGATTACTTAACAAAATTGAGAGCCACGCGAGATGCACTATGCATCTTAAACAACCCTGGAGGCCGGCAGACACGACACAGACACAGGACCTGACAGAAACCAGCACCTGGAGGTCAGGTGGGGCACTCCAGACTCTCTCAAGTGAAGGTGGAAGTTCAGGCTCACACTGCAGCATCTGGTCCCTAAGGCGTTACTCAAAGCTTTCAAGTGCTGCAACAAGAAGAAATTAAGAAGCTCTGAAGTAAAAGAAGGCCTCTGAATAAGGCTGTCATCCCTCACCTCCTACACGGGGCACTGTCAGAAATAGATCTTCATATCGATGAGCCTCTGAAAGTAAATTCTGCCAAAACTTAAACAGATGTGTGAAGACACCATTTAAAATATTCTAGTGGTATTATCTTCCAGATTTTAATACTCCCCCAGTTAACTGAGCAGATGACTCCTTTATCTCACAGTTGACAACTGAAGGTGCTTCATGAATGACAATTTTGAGAAAAAACATGAATAATATCTGAAACACAGTATGCCTCAAATCCAAAAAATATTAGCTGACTTTTCCCTGCTGGCAATTATATTTTTAAGAGAGTTTTAAAATCACTTCCTATAATTCCTTATTATAAGGGGGAAAACAAAATCAATCAAGAAGTGTTTATCCTTCTGCTTGGCTTGTGGCGGGGGGGGAATATTACACAGTGATGTTGACTGGCTTATAGTCAACTCGATGTAACTTTACTATGGCAACAGTTGCATCACTTCATATCATGCAGTCTCAGATGAAAAAATTAAACCAGCACCTCCTCCTTTTATTCCTGCGCTTTGATCTTCTTGGAGGTGGACTTAAAAAGCGCTGCTTCCCAGATTTCCATGCCACTGAGCCTGTGCTTATAAGATTTCTAACTGATTGAGCAGATTTTTCCTATTTACAATGAATCTAGCAAAAGCATTTTGCTCTGAAAGCTCCTTTGTGCTACACAGTACATCCAGTATTTAGGGGGTTAATGCATGAAATGGATCACTGGGTTGAAAATAGAAATCACTGTTAAAAAAACGTGGTACCAGGAGAATTAGGCACAACATAATATTGTAACCACTGAGAATTCTCAACAGTAAAATAAAGCCTTATACTCCCAGCATTTTCATTAGTTTTCCAGTAGTGCTGGACGCAGTGTGAATTACAATGAGCAAGAAAGCAGTGGTTGCTCTCTTTAAAGAACATGCACTGTATAGGGGGAAGTCATTTCTTCAGATCATACTGTGCTGGTTATTGGTTTGTATATGCTAGTATGCATTTTAGCACTTAGAAATTATATTTCTCTCCATTACAGGATCCTGCATATAGCCTGAAAAACAATACATGTTTAGAAGCTCTCAAAATGAATCTCATAGTAAGGTAAATATTTGTTTAGAAATATAAACAGTGATATAAATCTGTAGAAAGAGCATTGTGCACCAAATTTTTCATTGGGAGGATGTTTTTTAAGTCTGGACAGGATGCACTGTGTTTTCATTAAAGCTGCAGAAGATAACATTAAGATGACTAAAAGCCAAAACTGGACAAAAATTGAGGTTGATATTTCTACTACAGAATGTTGTTTTGTTAGTAGTTAGCTTTTCATCCGAAGAAACAAAAAAAAAAGGAAAAAAAAAATAAAACAAACAACCAAAAAAAAGCCCCAGGAATAAACTCATTTGGGCAAATAGAGCATGTATTTGATGTGGTTTAATCCTGGCCCAGTCCAAACCAGTACAGTATTAAAATACCACCAATTATCCTAGAAAAGAGGCAAACAAGCTTATGTGTACAGAACTACTAATTTCTCTGAAACCACTACTTAGGTAGCTCTGTAAGAATTAAGTATATGATCTGTATTTAAAGGAATATTTGAGCAGATTCAGGCCTTAGCTTGAGCCTTCCAAATACTTATTTGGGGAATCTGTAAGTATGGGTCAAAAAAACCCAAAGATGTGCTCTCTGACCATTTGCTGAGCATAGATCTCTGTTTTCAGCTGCATGATATTATCTAGAAGACCAAGCTCAGATCAACCAGCACAACCACTGGAAAACCGGAGCTTCTTATTCTTAAGAACCCAACCAGCCTAGACAAAATTGTAGGGAGCCTGCAATATGCTCTATGTCATGATATGCCCCTCCTGGGAGGACTCTGGTATGAATTCAGTGACGTGCCACATGAAGAAGTTTGTAGCAAGTAACCTTTCTCAGATCCTAACTTCATTCAAGTCCCTACATCACAGAAAGCCTGAAAAAGTGCTGAAAACCAACTGCTTACCTCCTAAACAATTACCCATCCTACACAATATGAACATTTCACATCTTTTACACACAGTGAATTTCAGTGTAATTCACAAAAACATTGAAGACTGCTAGAGAGAGCCTCTGCCCCTGCTCAGACAGAGTTGCCTACAGCAGGCTGCCCAGGACCACACCCCATGAGGTTATAAGCATCTCCACGGAGGGAGACTTGACAAAATCTTTTCCAGTATCTGACCACCCTAAGAGAGAAAAAGCTTTTTTTTTGTCCAGATAGAACTTCGTGGGGTTATTTCTGCCCACTGCCTCTTGTACCATCAGCGGGCACTGCTCCATCCTCATTCTCTCTAATTAGGCATTTATACAGAGTGATGAAATTGCCCCTGAGCCTTCCTGTCCCCAGGCTCAACATCATCAGCTTGGTCAGCACAACATTTTTTGGATTGTTATTTTCAAATTTTAACATTATGTTCTATGTTGTCTCATTATCCACCTTTTGATGTGGCACTGCCTTGCCCTCAGGAAAAGCAAGGTGGTTTTTTGCTTGCTTTTTAAGGAATTGATTAAAAAAAATATGGTATTTTTTTTCACTACGTAAAGGGAAAGACTTGTCTTTAAACTACTACGCTAATAACAGAAGACTCTAAATCATGCAATTAACAAGTATTAAAGCTTTTTTCCTAAACAAATAATCTGATATTGTTCTCTTGAGGATTCTTTCTTCTTTTTATTCCCCAAACGCAAACAGCAATCTGTTTACAAAGTCATTAAGATTAAATATTTACTGAAGAAAAAATAATGAATTTCAACAAGTAATAATCAGATTTGGAGCTATTTTCTGTTTTAGAGCACATACCTTCAGATACCAAAATTTTGTTGGACTTCAGTGGCAATGAAAGGTTGAGAATGCAATGTGTAGAACATTTGCTGTATTTTTAGAGGGATAACCAAAGTCATGCAGACCCTTTGAACAAGGGACAAGCAAGGATGGGTGAGGCAGGGAATGGACACCACATGATCTATCATGTTATATCTGATACAATTTACTCTCCTTATTGGTTAAAAAAGGAGAAGACCACCAGTTAAATCAATGGCGGCCTCACATCATGACATAAAAATTATCACATCATCAATAAAGATTCACCAGATCATGAAATAAAGATCTGATGCAGCTCAATCACCGGGTTTACTACAGCAGATCTTTATTTCATGAGGAAGATTCATATGAATGAAGCAATTGCTCCTATGCAAGTTGTCTGGGCTGAACAAGGAGGACATGACCCATCTGGGAGGTTTGTCACACCTCCCAGAGGCTGGAAAGCCCAAGGCACTCCCTGGCCAGCTGGCAGCACAAAGCTTCTGGGGCTTTGGCTCACACGGATTCACTGCCATCTCTGGTGATAAAGGCAGTCCACACCCCAACCTTTTCCTGCATTGGGCTCTTCCAAACCAACCTATCACTGTTGAGGAAGCTCAGGCAAATATCATAACTGTGAGACTTTCATCTTCTTGCCAAAGTCAGTGATGGGTTTAAAACACTCCTGAAAAAGGAGACAGCAACAGGGAGAGATTGAAAACCTTTTTTTTCCTAACAGAACTGGATAAAATCAGTCAAACTACAACAAAATAAGGACAGAGGAGGAAGCCACAGCTGACATGCCAAAAAAAATTCTCTTTGAGAATACAGATATCCAGCAAACAAAAGAAAGCAATCCTGAAGAACTAGCAATCCACTGTATGTTAACTTCAGTTGCTCTCCACACCTCAGAAAAACAATTTTAACACCTTACCCTAGAACTCTCTGCATGGAAGTAAGGCAGTGTCTTGGTACCCCAGAACTCCAGCAAACAGGCTAAGCACTACTTTTTCCTTGAAACACCAGAAAACTGCAGGGTAGAAACACAACAGTGTCACAACTGTCATGTTTCAAATGCATGTTTACAAATTTTGCTATCCTGGAGCAAGGCATGTCAGCGGAGCAAAGCCACCCTTGATTTTTCAGGACAAGCAATCAAACATGCTGCATTCTCATAAAGAATCACAGCAGGATTTTGTAACTGTGTTGGGTTTAAGTGGCCAGGTTTTGACAGCACAGGGGTGACAAGGGCAGTTTCTGTGAGAAGCTGCTAGAAGCTTTCCCTATGCAGAACACTGCCAATGCCAGATGACTCCAAAACCAATCTGCCACTGGCCAAGGCCAAGCCCATCAGCAATGGTGGTAGTGCCTCTGGGATAACAGATTTAAGAAGAAGGGTAAAAAATCCTGCACAATTGCAGCCAGACAAAAGAGTAAGAATGAGAGAAACAGCTTTGCAGACACTAAGGTCAGTGAAAGAAGAGGGGTCACTCCAGGCACTGGAGTAGAGACTTCCCTGCATCTCATGGTGCAGACCATGGTGAGGCTCGCTGTCCCCCTGCAGCCCATGGAAGTCTATGCTGGAGCATATGTCCACCTACATCCCATAACGGACCCCATGCCAGTAGGAGGCTGTGACCCCATGGTGGGGACCAACGGTGGAGCACTTTCATGAAGAACTGCACCCCATGGGAAAGACTCATGCTGGAAAAGTTTGTGGAGGACTGTCTCACTTGGGAGGGACCCCATGCTGGAGCACAGGAAGAGTGGAAGGACAAAGGAGCAGCAGGGACAACTTGTGATGAACTGACTGCAATCCTCATTCCCTGTCACCTGTGCTGCTGCACAGCAGGGAGTAGGTAGAGAACACTAGGAGAGAAGTTGAGCCCAGGAAGAAGGGAGGGGTGGGAGTAAGATGTTTTTAAGAATTGGTTTTATTTTTAATTACCCTTCTCTGATTTACTTGGTAAAAAACTAATTTCCCAAAGTGGTGTCTTTTTTGCCAGTTACAGTAATCACTGAGTGATCTCCCCTTGCCCTTATGTCAACTCACAAGCTTTTGTTATATTTTCTCTCCCCTGACAGCTGAGGAGGGGAGTGACAGACCAACTTTGGTGGGCACCCGCCGTCCAGCCAAGGCCAGCATCGCAGTAACACAGGTACCAGTTGTGCAGTATGTCCTCAACAGCAACACCTCCACACACCACAGCAGTCCACAACACTATTTGTGATCATTAACAACCAGGAGCCAGGATCTCTATCTTTGTCCCACCTGAAAGTCCAATCAATTCACCATTTGCAAATCAAACTCAAGCCTGCTCTCAAGTAGCGATAAACCTGTGAATTGACTTTTTTGTCTGTTATCATTGCCTATTACAGAAAAAAGTAATAAGCAATAGATTAATACGTTGCATTTAGTGAACCACTCAAAAAGGTTGGTTCTGTCAATTACAAAAGATGCAACATTCATTTACTGCATTTAAGACAGAAAATGTCTCATTTCCAATTAAAAGACATTGCCTAGGACTTCAGGTGTTTTTCAACAAATATTAGAAATAAAAAAGTGCATATTAAGGTAATCTATTAAGACTACTTATGTTTTTCCAGGTGTTTAGTGTGATTGGAGTACTATATATTTGCATAACTTTGGATTTTCTAGACATTAAAAGAGAAGAAAAGAGAAAGAGAAGCCTGTGATTTATCAAGGGGATTTTCAAGAAGGAAGAGTAATTTTCTTTTACAAGCCATCTGTACAGTTCACCGTGTAAATAATTTTCTGTTCAAGACAACAAAATCATATTTTACTTGTGGGTTTAACATACACAGCACAGTCCCTCCTCTATTACGTTCCACCACCAGAGGACTCATTAAGAATTACCAATTAACAGCTACACTAGCAGGCAGGATAATGAAAGGACATCTACACCTTAAAAGTTTGTTTGCTTTCCTCTAATTTTTAGCCAGTTTCAGGGAGGAGTGGACAACATATTAGTATACAGTTTATGGATGTTTCTACCACAAGGTTTCTCGTAAAGACAAATTGTGATCACCTTCCAATGGCACCTCACGAAATCTCCTGAGTCTTTATTTATTTATATGGAATCCATCACTGCAAATTCTAGGAGCACAAACAGATTAAATACACTCCCTGTGTGCACCAAGGCTGCTGTCCTTGACATTGCCCAAGAAAGAAACTCTAGATTGTATTTTTTTTTATCCCCTCAAACCCTGAGCGCAGCAGGGGAAGTGTGAACTAAGATTTCCTTCCTGAAACTAAACCACACTATTTACTGAGCATCCATCACAGACCAACTGATGGATGCTTAAGCTGTGGAGAACACAGCAAAGCTTCAAACCTTTAATTTTCTTGACACCTTGATACGCAGTGCTGGAAAGACAGAAAACCCCCAAAAAGCTGCTTGGAAAAGAAAATTTTTGCTAAAAACAGTTTACTGTTTGCAAACTTCAAATATATAGCTGGGGTTTTTTCCCAAATAGAAACATCTGCTTTCTCCTTTAATTTCCTTGGCATGGGTGCCCTCTACCAAAGCACTTGTAATTGATGCATTTCATTTTAATGGTCTGAGATTCAACAGTGCAGTTTCAATGCTGCCAACCCAACATCACTGTGATACAAACAGAGCAGCCCAGGAGATCATGAATCCATGGAGAAAGAAGAAGAAAAGATGACTTTCCATGGAATTCTTCTGCATAGAGTATAAATTAGCATATTGATAAAGCAGTCAGGTCAGAGATTCCTCTCCATCATATTTTTCTGTTACAGAGAAATTCAAGGATATGTTATTCCAGGTATGATAAATTGTCTTCCGTGAGCATTTAGTTTTCACAGATAAACACTAAAAAACATATCCCTTTCAATAACCTGGCAAGAAATTGTCTAATAATTAGGTAGCACGATTTATGTTTAATAGCCTGTAGGATTTAAGGCTTCCACCTTCTCTAAAACTGTCACACCTGTGCCCTTTTAGCATTACACAGTAGCCTAGTGTTCTCATTAGAGTCTGGAGATTAATATTAATGAGACAGATTCTCACTGGAGGCACACTAACTTACATGCCTTTAATTTAAATTTTTGAGTGCAACTTATAGTGAGAATTTACCTTTATTACTATTATTTTTTAAGAGCTTTCAGGTTCTTTCTCATCTCAAATAATGTCAAAAATAATTCAAGCTTGATTAAAGTGAGGAAAATAGTAATCAGAATATCAGAATTTATATTAAAAGGAGATTTCTGAGTCTATAATCCTTTTGTCTTTGACAACAGATGAGCTGGTTTTGATGCAGGTAGACAAGCCTTGAGTAAGTAAATGATTTGTAAATACAGGGGTTGAGGAAGCATACTACTTAAAACTATTGGAATTCCTAATTCAGGCAGCCTTGTAAGAGGATTGCGATTACACAGTAAAAATTTATTTTTCCTGTTATCTACAGCAAGGAGATGGAATCTAGCTTTGCAGAATGGGTTTTCTGACTGTCTCATAAGGAAGGAATTATGATGCAATTCAAGATTTAAAATTTCAGTCACCTTTCAGGGTTTCTCCAGGAACTCAGTATAATACAGGAAAATTTGCTCTGCTGAGAAGAAAAATCCACTGTGGAATAGCAGTGTATTAATGATATATGTGCAGTAATGCTTCCATTGCTGAATCCAAACACGCAGATCAAACACACAGGGACATTTGGCTACTGCTGCTGTAGCAAAGTTAAGGTGTTCTTTTTTGAGGGCTGGGGTGGGTTTTTAGTCACAGGATATGCAAAAGTAGGCTTGCACAATACTATCAGATCTTCTCCAAGTTACTCTCAAATTTTCTGGTCTATTTTAGTTTTATTTGACAACAGCACAGTGGTCTGGAAGACATCACATTTTAGCAAGTTACAGGAAAATTAGAGGCCGGGTAAAACAAGGGGAATATAAAAATTGTGCCTCTGAGGGAACATCAGCACACTGATCCAGTGCTCTGGCTGGACACATGGCATGTTGCCTCTTAGGTGATCTGGAACAGACAGAGAATGCAATAAACAAAACAAAGAGCAGTTTAAGACCCAAACTTCAAAAAAAATTAATTTTTTTAAACTTTTAAGCTTTTTTTGAAGATGAAACCTGAGCTTCTAGGCTACATAGCAAAATTTATAGGACAGCTTAATTCTGCAGCTGTGCACTGACACTTCTGAAATACAGCAGCTCACTGTCCTATTGAAAATTATTCTAAACTGCATTATTCTCAAAGCAAATATATCACAGGGTGATGCCAGGCTAAAACAGTTGGCATTTCCCAGATCCTTCACATGCTCTAGCATTTAGGAAAAAAAAATCACACCAAAAAAACCCCACAAACAAACAAACAAACGAACCCTCAGAAAATTGCCTAAGCAGGTTCTGAGAATGCTTCTTTTTCTATGGAAATAGAAAATTCACCAAATTAGCTGCCCAACATAAGTAAGGCTCCTAGATTTGGGAAAGACTTCAGCTAAATATAATTTGCATTTTTTATTTATTCTTTAATAACAACCCACACTCAATTATTTCCTCCTGCATAGGTTTCTATGCTTTGAAAAAAGTAGAATATGTCAAATACATTTAAAAGCCTACAGCAATTTTGCAAAGAGCTTCATTATTGGCCAAAGGTGACAGGATACAGCATCCCTGCCCTGAATGCAGGTTATTGCATTACCAATGTAGCTACACCGGCTTGTTTTGCATTGTGCCCCAGTGGAACCACGGTGAAAAATTAGCTGTTCCACATTATAAATTATCTTGTTTTCAGCTACAGCAGGTAATGGCATTTCAAGGTGCACTTACAGCATACGAGAGGAGGGAGGAAAAAAATCAGGCATTTAGCATGCTTCACAATCTCTGTGTGTCCTTTCTCTGGATTCCATGATAGCATTTGTAAATAATTCACATTTGTTCTCTTACTTTGCAAAATAATAAAACTACTTAAGATCTAAGAAGCAATTCAATTTTAAAGTTTTGTTTACTACATATTTTGCGGCATGCTCCAGAGATGCCCACAGACAGAAGAGCAGCTAGGGCAGGCTTCCCTTGGGGGGTGCATGAAAGAGCCAGGGGACATCAGAGCCGGCTGCCCATGAGCTGCCTGCAGCAAGGAGATTTCAAGGAGAGCCTTCCAAAGAGCTCCCCAGAGCTGCAGGAGAGTCTGTGCCTTCCTGGGACACACCCAGGTCCGAGGGTGAAAGCACCACGCTCCCTTCTGCAGTCTGCCTCCATCCCATGGACAGCAACCTGTAGCTGTCAACAAAGGCTAAATAAACTTAATCCCTTTAAGCTTCTTCCCGTGTCAACAAGTAGTATTTGTTGTATATCACTTTTATTACGACTGCTATTAATAGCATTTTTCTGTCTGCTTTGCTTCAGACCATTTGAGTTTGAAATCCTCTTCCAGGGAAGAGACCAAACAGGGAGAAACAAATCCCAGTGCATCCCTTTCTCGGCATTCATCCCACTCCTTGGTCTTGCAAGGCAAATCAAAGCAAAATCTTCCCAAAACTGGTGTGCTTTTATCCCATATTCATTGTGCTGAACATTCATATTCCAGCCATAATCTTTCATTACCTGCAAACCTTTTCTTCGTAAGTATTCTTAGATAAGATTTATGCATACATTCTTAAGTACTTATTCCTGATTCCATAAAAAAGTGCAAAATTAACTATAATCCTCATAGCATCATTGATACTTTTGTTTATTAATATGACTTCTGACAGTCTGACATTCAGTCCTCACTTATCTCAGAACATACAGCAGCCTAGAAGCATTTTGTGTCTGAGACACTACAAAAGACACTGTAAAAGAGATTTGCAAAGTTTTTCTCTACTAGAAAAAAAAAATTAAATTGTTCCTAGACATATCTGTTTTAGGAGGGGCAGAGAATGGATTAAGAGCACCCCTGAGGAGAAAGACTTGGGCATATTGGCTGACAAGAAACCCAACATGGCAATGTGCAATTGCAGCCCAGAAAGCAACAGCAACCTGGGCTGCATCCAAAGCAGCGTGGCCAGCAGGGCAAGGGAGGGGATTCTGCCACTCTGCTCTGCTGAGACCCCACCTGGAGTGATGCATCCAGCTCTGGGGTCCCCAGCACAAGAAAGACGTGGACCTGTTGGGGCAAGTCTAGAGGAGGGACACCAAGATGTCATAAGAGCTGAAGCACCTCTCCTGCGAAGAAAGGCTGAGAAAGTTGGGGTTGTTCAGCCTGGAGAAGAGAAGGCTCCAGGGAGACCTCACGGCACCTTCCAGTACCTAACGGGAGTCCTACAGAAAGCTGGAGAGGGCCTCCTTGCATGGGCATGTAGTGACAGAACAAGGAGCAATGGCTTTACACAGAAAGAGGGTCGGTTTAGATTAGATATTAGGAAGAAATTCTTCCCTATGAGAGATGTGAGACAGTAGAACAGGTTTTCCAGAGAAGTTGTGGATGCCCCATCCCATGAAGTTTTCAAGGCCAGGTTGGATGGGACTTTGAGCAACCTGGTCTAGTTGTCCCTGACCATAGCACGGGGGTTGGAGCTAAATGATCTTTAAAGTCCCTTCTATTCTCATTTAAAATTTGATTGTAGTACCTCTGAAACCTGAGGGATGAAAAAACAGAGCTACTATTCAAGCACAAATGAAGGGCGTAGTCTTCCCATTAACACGTGGCAAGCATTTGCATAATCAGGGAGATTAATCCTAAATTCCCATTCTTATTTCATCTAAACAAGTCCCAGCTATAGGTCTTCAAACAAAACAAAAACCAAACGCAGACACGAAAGCAAAAAGCCCCACACAAAACCACAACAAACAAAAAACCCAAACAAAGAAACAAACAAACAAACAAACAAACAAAAAAAAACACAAAAAAAAATCCCCAAAGCAATATGGTTTTGGTATTCCAGCAAGTAAACTATAAAGTGAATCCTCCACTCAGGTTTGTTACACTCAAATTCCCACAATATCCTCTCTTTAAAGATAAAGGGCAGATGGCTATCCTTTTCTCTTGCCCATGTGTCACATACCATGAGCAAGTGCTAGATTTGTCCGAATTCACTAGACCCAGGCGCTGCTGAAGGCTTTTCTCTCTCTACCCCCACACCCAGAAACACAACTTCAAGGGCTGAAGGAGCACAGCACCAACACAGCCCAGCTCACATAGGAGTGGCATATCAGAACACAACTAGAAAAGCATGGCACAGTTGTGTGGGATGGGATAACAAGGACAGCCAGCATTATGGGATGTGCTTTGACAAGACATGAATGACAGAAAATATGAGAGAAACAGAACTGTACAAGCAGAAAAAATTATTAAAATCCCAAAGACAGAATTAGAGGAACAAAAAAAAATCATCAGAAGCCTGAAAAGAGAGAAGGAGAAGGGAAAGAACCTTCAATATTGTAATGTTGCATTTACATGTGAAAAGGGAAATGGGAGAGCACAAAATACGAGACATATGAAGATGCAGAGCAAAAGAACAATGGAGGAGAGGGAAAAGCACAGCAGCAGTGAGAAAGAACCAAAATCAACAGATTATAATGGTAACAGTTAGCAAGGCTTAGAAATTCCCTCCTTTAAAGACAATACTGAGGCACCAAAACCTCTTTGGTTTGCATGCTGAAAGCAGTTTGGCAGTAACATGGTTTAAACCTACCAGTTCACAAAAATATTCTACAGTATCACACAAGAACCTTTCTGAACTTGAGTTTGATCCTTAAAGATGCGTGTGTGTTAACAGAAGCAGGCTTGGATAAGTCTCACAAATGTTTGTGGCATGCCTGGTAGCATTAAAAATGAGAGGCAGATTCAGCAGTTTCCTTCCTGAAACCAGAGCATAAAAACCTTTTTGTCCCAGATTTCTAAAAGCGTGTAGCAGCTCCCTGGTCCTGCAGAGCTCCAACTAGCACCTGGAAGCCAGGAAATACAAGTTTCTGTAAGTGTGGACCTAGCACCCCCACAAACAACAAGTCAATTACAAAAGCAAAAGAAACCCAGGAGCTGACTTCTGCAAGCAGAGGAACTGGCAGGGATGGCAGCATGGCAAACACTCTGCGGCACCAGCAAGCAGCAGCAGCTGATGTTTGTGCTCCCACACCTTGGACACTACACTTCTGATTAGCAGAAAGGTGTCACTATTAAAACCAAAATATATGTATTTCATCCTAAAATCTTGATACTGGGTATATTCATGTTCAGGGTTGTAGAAAAGTAGTTCTCTGTAACTACCTTAGAATAAATCTTTTTTATCTTTTTTTTTTCAATTTTCCTTTCCTCCACCTCTTTTTCTCACGGAAAGAAGTATTTGCGTAGTACAGAAAATATAAATCAATCTTTTCAATCCAAGATTCTGGCAGTTGGGTAGGAATGAAGGCATCCAATGTCTGAAACAGGAAAAGAATCTGAAGGACTGGCCAGCTATAAATCAGGTAAAGGAACCCAGGGTGGGCTGCAGTTTTGCTCTGGCATTTCACACTTAGCAGACAGCATATTTATGTGCAGAGAATGAACTTTCTTAATGTGGCTGGGCTCTTCCATCCTGCCTCTGACTCTGCTGTGGATGGGGCCAGGGGTTAATACTGCCCTAGGACAGTGCAGCATTAAGCACGATTTCTGCCACACTGAGACAAATACTTTTAGAATAGCTTCCAGTCATTAAACAGACCATAAAGCAGCATGCTTTACAGTTTCTGGCTTAGGGTTACTGCGTACATTTCAATAATAAATTATGCTACACGCAAAAGCCAAATTTATAAGTCAAATCTTAGCAGTGTTAACTAATATAAGAAATTATAACTATTAAAAGCTCAGGGAATTGCAACTGCTGGAAATTCAGACTTATGGTTACAATTATATTTTACAATATATACATATATGGTATTTAAGAACCACAGACTCTGACTGTAAGTGAGGCTATAAGGAGACAAACAGAATTTAAAAAATTTATAACTTTTTGTTAGAAAAGTCATTATAATCTAACCTAAATTCAACAAAAAAATTACTTTCTCACAGTAAATTTTTTATTACATAAGATCCATTGGAAATTAAAATGAAGATATTCAGATGCTTCATATTTTTATATTTTCATATTCATAGTTTTTCTAATTTAGTATTTTCTGCAACTGACTCCAAAATTCCTGATTTCCTAATTTCCAGTTATAATTCTCACAGAAGAACTGCACTAGCACCATTTTTTGTTCTTGGTATTTACCCTTCACTTTAACGACATTCTAAAGTGAATTTTTTTCTAGGAGACTTTGAAGATTTTTTTTCTTTAAATAGACAATCCACATAAATAAAGCGTCTTCTCTTAAATTTAAAATTTAAATAAAACTGGGAGCTTTTAATAGGCAAGGAAGTACTCAGGTTCCTTTTTTTGACTCATCCATATCTGTAAGTTTAAATCATATTAAACATTAACCATAGCTATATTATCTAGCACTGATGTTTGTCTGAAACCATAAATTAGTATTAATCTTCTTCAGCTACTCTACAGTGGATCAATCCTTCATTTCAATTTAACTTTGTAAAGGAGTAGAGTTCAAGCTTGCAATAGAATTACACAAGATAGTATCTCCTTGCCATAAATATAGTAAGGGCTAGAAACACAACCCACAATGGCTGATGAATGTCTCTTGATGTTAAGATTTCTTCACTTCTGACTTGTATTGCCCAGCCTTAAGTAACAATGATGTTAATAGAGTTTTATTAAAACATACAGGAACTCACAAATGCACAGCAACTGTTGCAGCATAACAGCATAACACTATCTGAATGGAAACAGCAGTCCTGTAATAAAAGAGGAAATAAAAGAGTTGCTGAAACATTTGCAATGGCAGCCTCACTCAGGATTACAGATTACAGATCAGGCTGCTCAGCAGGACCGCGCAGTCTCGCCATTCTGAGAGGGCCTGGGCTTCCCGGTGTGAACTTAGAGCAGACCCAGCTTTCTGCACTGTGGTGAGCACAAGTTATCCCGTGATGCTGTTTTATCTTTTCTAATTTATCTAATATAATGGTTTGACATTTGTTGTTAATGAATAAATGAGAATTTCTATTATACAAGCAGGGTATTTCTTTAAGCCAATTCTTCAACTACAAAACACCGAAAGGTTTCTATATAAAGACTTGTATTTGTTTATGAACAACTGTCCCTGAATCTGCACAACTGTACAGCAGTCCAGAAGGAAAAAACCTTTTCTAAAACAAATAAACAGACATGGATAACAAAATCATCTACATAGAATGATTGGAATATACTGGTATGGTTACATTTTCCTTTTCAAGCGGGTCCTTGCCAACCAACTCAAGATGATACTCCTCTATCATGGCGTTCATGTCCATGTCACTACACTTTTTACTACATAAAAGACAAACCTTTTCAGGTCACAGAATAGTTAGAGTTGGAAGGACCCTCTGGAGATCACCCAGTCCAACCTCCCTGCCAAGGCAGGATTACCTAGAGCAGGTTGCACATGTCCAGGTGAGTTTTGAATGTCTCAAGACAGGGACATTCCACAACACCACTGGGCAGCCTGTTCCAGTGCTCTGCTACCCCTACTGTAAAGTTATTCCTCACGTTGAGGTGAAACTTCCTGTGTTCTAGTTTACGGCCATTGCTCCTTGTCCTCTCATTGGGCACCACCAAAAAGAGATGTTATAAAATACTGCACTCAGACCTTGCCAATTTTAGTAGGATCCACAGCATACTGCAGGAGCAATCAAATCTCAGTGCTGTCAAGGAGATAACTAAAATTTCAAATTTCATTCTTACACATTAGCAATGCTACTTTGTCAACAGCCTAGAACAAATAACCCGGGACAGAGATCTTGTTACAACACAGCTGAGAATAAACAGGACTCTAACAGTATACCAGTACAAGGTATTAGTGAATATGCTCTACCATAAAACATGAAATGCCTCATTTTGATTCTCTCTCTCTCTCTCTAACACTCTCGTGCTTGCTCTAAAGAACAGGAGTCTCATAAGAATTCCTCACCTCCTCCAAACCCCATAGCTTAAGTCCAAATTTCCTGGTGTGGGATACAAGATCTTAACACAGTGGTACAAGTACACGAAAAGTTGGACATTGAATGAAAAGAAGAAAATTAAATACTGTTTCTGACTTAACTGCTTGTATTTCATGCAGGGACACAACACCACTGACCAGGTGATCAATGGAGTTTTGCTGCTGTTGCAGAGTGACAAAGAACCCCATTGAGCTGCAGCACTGGGAGTCTGCTTCTGAAGAAAATTATCTTTTCAGGTCTAAGGCTACTGTCTCCTTAGCACCTTCTGAAGCAAAATGTGACCCCCATGTCTCCTCCACCTATCTTCTATTCTGAATAGGCATCTGAATTCTCTATTCTCTGAATAGCAGAGAAATTACCATGTGCAAGAGCTCTTGAATGAACTGCGCACAGCAAGTCAGAAGTTAGCGCCCCACCAGAAAAGGAGAAGAGTATGCTTTCAAACCTTGGATGGAGTCTTTACTTCTCTCTAAATCAGTCCTTCACAGCTCCTACCTGCTGATAGCAGGTGCAATTTCCCATCTCCAAGGTGGCCGTGAGCCCTCAGCCACAGCCCTCCAGGCCAGCCAGCCCCACAGTGCTCCTAAAGCCATTTTCAGGGGACCTTTCTCCTAAATGAGCCACATCATACAGTGACATTAATTAATTAATTAATAGAAAGGGAGGGTGATGTGACACATTATACATCTAATCCAAGTGTTCCTTTCATACCTGAAAGCAAATCCTTCCCTTCATTCCAAAGCCAAACTGTAATCCAATCAGAAGCTAAACACCAAACTCGTTTCCTACTCTGAATAAGTAGCAGCAGCCAGAAGGAGTACCACAAACAAGAACACACACATGGAGTTGAAACCCCTATATACTCTTAGAAACTGCTTTAAGGAGATTTGTCAAGAGCTACTACAAGCACTGCAGATGTACCAAAGCCAAGCTGGCCTCTGCAAGCAGAGCAGACCACATGCTTTTGGAAGCATGCTGCTCAACACCAAGCCTGCAGCCTTTTTAGTCAGCTAATGTGGTTTCTTGGAACAGCTATTCTCTTAAGCCTAATCAAACACCACCATAGAGGGAGTTGATATATGTGGGGAGTGTTTACCTTTCAGCTGTCAGCCACCCCTGTTAACTCTCCTAGAAACTGCTCTGCGTTTCACAGCGGGCTGCGTGTTGTGCATGCGGCTGGTATGCAGCCTGGACTTCAGGCCCTGTCCAGTACAACAACAACTGGCTTTAGAGCGTCCAGCTTTGCACAAATGCCACACTGTAGCTATGGGAAATCTATCACCACCCAGGGAATATGAAAGTAAGCAACATCGATCCTTAGTCTACTTAGTGCTCAACTCCTGAATGAGCAACATCCGTCAGGAAGCTCTTATTGACAACAAAGCAGTCACCATGCCCAAAACCACCTTAGAATTTGACCTAGAGATCTTTCAGCAACATGATTTTCTGGGGTTTGCCAGATACTAGAGCTCAGCAGAGTATTTTATGGCATTCTGAGATACTCATAACTTTGATAATCCTGGTACTGCATTTTCAGGTTATTGTTACAGCAAAACATATAATAAAATACAAGATATCTAATTTATTGGTAACTATCAATTACTAGTCACTGTGGCTTTTAATAGTGTATTTTGGTTAGGCGTCAAAAGCATTGTTTATCACTATGCTCTGTCGTAAAGTAACTCCTTTTCCAACCAAACACAGGCATGGACAGGAGGCAAAAGGAGCAGAAAACTTTGTGTTGGCAAAACCACTGTATCACTGAGCTACAGTCAGCACAGCACCCTGGAATAAGAGCGATCTGTGGCATCAAATGCAAATGTCTCAAATGCATCAAAGTGACAAACCAATTTTAAACATCAGAAAACTGAAAAATTAAATTAATGGTGAAAAATATGAAACCAGTTTTTCAAACCATTTTCAGATGGCACCTATAAAACTAAAACCTCCAGTTTCAACCTCTATACTATGCAAAATGGTAGCAATAAGAAAAAAAAAGAGAGAACAGAATTAATATAGACAGAGATTAACATGATGAGTCTATACAGTTCTCTTAGAAGAGATGATACCTCACAAATCTACCAGACTTCTTCAAAGAAATCATTTAACCTATGGACTGGGTGACTGTAATTTAGCTTTCAGCCTACCTGAATTTCCAAGAAAGGCTTTTACAATATCTCTCCCTTCAAGAACCTGAGACTTCATCAAGTAAGAGGGAAAACCCTCTTTTAAATTATTAAGTAGTTAAAAGATATAAAATTACTGTTAAAATGGTTGCTTTTCATAATGGGGACAGGTCCTGTAGAGTCTCACATGCATCTGTGCTTAAAACTACACTGTACAAATGCAGGTGAGGTCACAAAATCTAATGACAATATAAAATTAGCCAGAATAATTAAGTCCCACACTGATCACAAAGACCTGTGAAAGTTCTATAATGAGCAACTGGAAAATAAACTAGCAGATGACATTCAACTTTGATAAAAACAGAGCAACACTTCTATAAAAAATAACCTCAACAACACAAACACCATGCAGCGCTTTAGAGTCCAAATCCTCACACTGTTCAGAACAGAGATTTTTGTGTCTTTGTTTAAATTCCTGAAAATATCACCAGTTGAAAGCCAAGCAGCAGTGAAAATGGCAAATTAAATGGTAGGTGCTAATAGAAATAGAACAGAGAAAAGCAGAAAAATGTCAATGTGACAAGTAACTTCATCCAGTTCTCTAGCACAGCATGCAGCTGTGGCCACCTGATTTCAAAGGGAATGTTACAGAACTGGAAACATTACAGAGAAGAGCAATGCCGTGGATGGAAGTTATGCAGCTATGTCTGTATCAAGAGAAGCTCAACAGACTCACATTGGAAAAGCCATCTTAGATATGAGAAAAATTACACATGGAACAGAGGTCATGAACAAATACTCATTTTCTCACATATGAGAAATATGAAGCAGAATTCAAATAGGGCTGTCAGTCCCACTTCAGTGTTGAATAAAATCATGGAAAAGATTATTCTGGGAGATGTTGAAAAACACAGACGACAATGCAGTCATCGGTCCAAGCCAGCACAGCTTCATGACAAAAGTCCTGCTTGTTGAACCTGATTCCCTTCTACAACAGGGCAACCCACCCAGTTGATCAAGGAAAGCCAGCAGATGTAATGGTTTTGGCCTTCAGCAAAACTTTGGACACTGTCTCTCACAGGATCCTTTTGGACAAAATGCCCAGCACACAGCTGGATAAACACATCATGCAGTGGGTGACCAACTGGCTCACAGGTCAGGCACAAAGTGTTACAGTGAATGGGCTGGCATCAGACTGGGGACCTGTCACCAATGGGGTTCCACAGGGCTGCATCCTTGGCCCTATGCTCTTCAACATCTTCATTAACAACTTGGATGCAGGACTCCAAGGATACCAAGTAAATTTAATGATGACACTAAACTGGGAGGACTTCCTCAAGAGCAAAGAGGTCCTGCAGAGAGACCTTGACAAATTAGAGAGATGGGCAATCACAAACCGTATGAAGTTTAACAGAGGCAAATGCCAGTTTCTGTACCCGGGATGGAGCAACCCTGGTTGTGTGTATAGACCAGGGAACCAGAGGCTGGAGAGCAGCACTGTGGAAAGGGACCTGGGGGTCCTGGTCGATGGCAAGTTGAACATGAGACAACAGTGTGTCCTGGCATCTGTGTCCTGGGGGGATCAGGCCCAGCATCGCCAGCCGGGCAAGGGAGGGGATTATCCCACTCTGCTCTGCTCTGGGGTGGCCTCACCTCGAGTCCTGGGGGCAGTTTTGGGTGCCACAATATAAGAAAGAGATTAAGCAATTAGAGAACATCCAAAACAGGGCAACAAAGATGGTGAAGGGCCTTGAGGGGAAGACGTAGGAGGAGCGTAGGTTTTTCACCCACAGGGTGGTTGGGCACTGTAACAGACTCCCCAGGGAAGTGGTCACAGCACCAAGTCCGACAAAAAGCGTTTGGACAATGCTCTCAGGTACATGGTGTGATCCTCAGGGTGTCCAGTGCAGGGCCAGAGTTGGATTCAATGATCCTTGTGGGTCCCTTCCAACTCAGAATATTCTATTCTACTCTATACTTGACAACAACAGAATTTTGACAATAAATTAAACTCCAGATAAAGTATAATCACATTACAGACTATTTCTGTAAGACGCTGTAGAAAACAAAAATGGAAACAAATTGTTTAAGTGGAAAAAAGTAAATTTAGGCCTCAAGCAAATCCAGATTCAACTCTGCTTGGAAAGACTTAAACTACAGCATACTGCATCTTGGAAAGCTACCTTAGAAGGAAGACAATTTTCTATTTGTACTTCAGTATTTATTTCTGGTCACTATCAGACAAATGAGTGGGCTAGGTGGATTTTGGCTTGACCTAGCACAGCTGTTGTTTTGTTCTGATTGCCCCATCCTTGCCCTAGTGAATCCCACCTTGCTGACATCCTACTTCAGGGCAGAGAAAAAGATAGCTTATCAGCTTTCTCGCCTTGACCTCTGCTCTTTCATCTCACCAGTGGTTTTCAAAAGGGCACTGGAAAATCTCTGTGTAAATCACAGAGATGAACCCTAGGGAAGAAGAAAAAATTCCCACACTATCCTCTGACCTGTTTCATGTATCTCTAAGCTGCTGCTCTCAGTTTTCTTTATAATACAACTGCCATCACTACTGGCATTAACTACCACCTTTGCTGACACTTGCAGACAGGATCCACAATTCATGGCCACAAATGGCAGTCTCCATGAACACGTGCAGAAAACTGTGCTCATCTCTCTCCAAACATCAAGAGCTCAGAGACACAATTATGCTGGCCACTTAGGATGGTGGAGGATTGATTCTCCCAAGGAAAGCAGCACCTCTCTTATCTCATTTTTGTGTTTCAGTACGGTTTAAAAATTTTCCAGCAGTCAAATCATTGGATACCAACTCTTCTTTGAAAAAGGTGAAGTAGACACTTGAAAACTATTCCAGTCCCACCATTATCAACAGCATACATACATAGCATTTCCATTGCAGAGCTTGCACACAAAACAAAGTAAAAAATGTAAAAGAAAGGTTAAAACATACAAACAAAAAGAAACTCCACTCCTATTTGCCTGCATTTTCTATAATTTGTTATGTGTGAGGAAAGTAGGTACTTCACAATACCATCTACTGAAGTACAAGCAAGGGGCAAAGTGACAGAAGCAGATGTGAGAGTGGAAAAGCTCTTTGCAATATCTTACATCATGCTCTGTCTACCATGCATGCCCAAGCTCTTTGCTCTTGTTTCCAAACAATTTTACCTCTGTGACACTCTGGACAATGCTGTCGTTCTCCCAATTACACAAATGCGTAGTCCAAGCATAACCACATTTTAAGGTATCCTTCAGATTACATACACAAATTATCACTTATACTGACACAACTTTTCAAAGACTTTAGTCCCACATAAAGGACAGAAACCAAATTTTTTTACAGTAATTTTGTAGTTCTGTAGTACCCATGTAGGATTTACGTAATAACTTACAAAAACTCTACCGGGCATGGTGGTATCAAGGGAAGCCAAGTGTTTGTATCACCCTCTAGAAGGTGGCTGTCTTTCCATATCACAGCATGATTCACTGTAGTCAGTAGGATGGCAAAGAGAAAACAGGAGCATAACAAGGGCATCAGGGAAAGCAGTAGGACTAACAAAAGGCTTAAGATGAAGTTCCCTTTAACATTATCAGTAAAAACTTCAGTAGAAACGACATCATCAATTGTAATGAGAGCTGGAGAACTGCTATACTTGATGATGTTTAGAAAAAGGGTCTGAACTGATGTACCAATGAAGTTTCAACCAGTCACGTGAAAAAGCAATTATTTGATAACTACCTTGAAACAGCTAACACAGTCAACAATATCATATTAAAAATAAGCAAAATTCATAAACAATATAATTTAAAAATACTAAATCAATTTGACAGTTAAATATATTATTTTTTAAATATTGAAAATCATTGCACTCTTTGGAGCACATGCATAATATTTTGATCTTCTGTGTATCTTAGCATTAATGTTCTAATTAATAACTGATTCTAAAATGCATGGACTAAAGCAGTATCTCAAATATAATAAATGTTTTAAAACACATTCTGTTAGCAATCCATCATTTCATCTTGATATAGCAAATAAATCTGCTTACAGAAAGAGTTCCTGTTTTCTCCCATCAAAGCTATATAATCTTCAAAGAAAGACATTCACTAAATTGAGGAAGGTCATCAATCTGCATTTTAATAAATGTTATCAATCTAAGAAGCTATGAAAATTAAAAAAAAAAGAAAACAGGAGAACTTCATAATACTGAGGAGAAACAATAGTAAAAAAATGAGTTAGTAACATATGAGTTGACCTTTGGAAATATAAGTAAATGATCCCTTTTCCTCTTCACAGGTTATAAACCAGTTTTCTTCTCTGGAAACTGTAGCAGAGACTAAATTTATAAAAGAACCTAATTAATGACACAAACAGCAGCAATATTTTTTGCAGCTGTCAGTTAAAAGGAAACTTACTGGATGTGGATACATGCCTCCAATCTAAAAGGTTAATGGGGCACTGCTCATTTATAGCATAGAGCTGTGCTTTGAATCACTCCAAATATACCTCTGCATTTGTGCTTATCTGCTTTTTCCTTGGAAGTAAACTGATATATGATTTGCAAACAATATTTTCTGGGTTCACTAAAGAGTAGAAAAAGGAGGTGAAACATGCAAAAGAAACTATAAAATGGCTACTAATGCCACTCAGAAAATTCAGAAAAATATTCCACTTTCAGACAGTTGTGCTAGGAGATCCTATTCTTAGACTTTTTTCAACTGCCAGAAATATTAACAACAAAGCAGAATCTTTTTCTGCTTTTTCACAGTTCTTCTCTCCCTGCAGCTTATTCTTCATCTAAATTCACAACTTTAGATTGAAGTATCACTGTTAATTGCTTCAGAGACCATGAAATGTCAAAAAGTAGGTGGTTTTGAATTGATGCAGGAAATTAAGCATGGGAAACAGCAATTCCTCAAGTCCAAATTCATTAACTGACATTGTTTAAAGCAATTCTCTCTCTCCTGTTTTCTAAGTTTTAAAAATTATTATGCAACACAGTAATTATATGCAGGTAATTATAATCGTGAGGCTAAATTTTTTCCATTTTATTTACCAACTTCAAACTTCGGAAGTGAGAAGGAGGAAGGTGGCAGCTTCATTCTCTTTCATATTTTTATTATCCCATACCTTTCACAAGTGAAACTAGCAAACAGTTTTGGTGCACAGTGAATTCTTTTGATTTTTCAACTTTGATTTGATTGGCTGTAGAAAGAGGCACAGCAGTACCTTTTCAGGTCACACAATACGTGCTTTATATTACCCTCTATTAGCAACAAAGAATAGGGGGGAAAAAAGCGGAAATGGATAAAATAAAAATGGCAGTAATACTTGAAGATAAAAGTTATTACAGTGTGCAGGACCAGAGAATACAATAAGGCACTTCAGAGAATAGTAAATGAACTACTAAAGCAAAAGTGAAATATACTCCATGTTGCTGAATGCAAAATAAGTGAGAAAAGTGGCCATCCAAATTATCAACTCAAGAAAGTTTGCAACAGGGAGAGTAATGGTAGAGAAAAAAAATACAACAGCTCATCAGCAGCTGTAGTTAAAAAACAACAAAGATGAATAAGAATAGTATGGCAAAGCATGCGGATGAAAATACAAAGAATATCACTGAATTACTGGATTACAGAGGAGAGTGAAGGAAATCATATTGTCATATGTATGAAAAACAAATTGTGACTCTTACCTTTGGAAAGAAAACCTAAAAGCACATGACATTGTAAAAAGTCTAGAAACCAGTCGTGAACTGCTCATAATGTAAGAATTAGGAAATTGAAGAGAACGCTCAAAAGACAGTAAATTCAAAACGAGTAAATCAAATACTCTTCCCAAGTTATGTGTTTAAAACTCACTTCCACCAAAAATTAAGTGAAAAAATCTTAACATATTTCAAGACAAGAATGGATACTCTGGCATTTGTCAATAATACCATTATGATTTCAAATTAATTCATAGGAGACATGTTAATCTTCCTCAAATCAATTGCTTGTGCAAGTAAGTCCAAATATCTGCTTATTAAACCCTTATCTATTCTTCTAACAATGTGGCTAGAGTTGATTACCTTTGAAATTTGGTGACTGCTGTAGGTGGTTGCCATCTAAATTAATTGGCTCTTGCTCTGATTCAGACACCCGTTTCCATGCTCCCTGAAGGACCTCCAACAGCTCAGAAGTAGAAAGCAAAGGAAGAGATGCCAAAAAATCCAATTTCCTGCCTTTAGCAGAAGTAACAGTTTCTTCAAAATGCCTTCATAAATTTCAGATCAGTCAGATATTTTATCTGTTTCATTCTTTCAAAGCACAAACACTTTTTAAAATCTTTATTAGAGATGGCATTACAAAGATAAGTGATCAGAGATGAAGTTGAAAGGGCATCAGTTCATACTGGAAAAAACAGGCTGCACACCCTCACTACTATTCAGTTTAGAGATAGGAGCTCATTAAGAGTGTTTTACCTTGAAGTGCTGGAGTATGTTTATGGACAGCTACCGCAGAGCAGTTAACAACACCTACTTTGTTCACGTGTCTAAATCCTTACACTCACAGCTTGAAACAACTCAGTGAGGTTTGACGTTCATTGTTGGTTGAGTTTTTTTTCCTTTTCCTTCCTTTTTATGATGAAACTCAATTTGATATTTCAGCTTCAGAAACATTGTGAGAAAATTAAGATAGTTTCATTACTTGACATACCTCTCTAGTGAATTAAATTTCAATAGAAGAGTTGAATCCAGGCTACTGTAAATCATCAGCATCCAAATGCACCAGCTTGAAATTAGTATTATTTGTTAAGATGAAGGAAATAACTTGATCTGAATAAAAGCAGTACAATGTAGGTCATACTGATTTAGCTCATGTCAACCTTAAACAAGTCCAGATGTGTTCAAGTAAGATTTTTCACTGGTTTACCTAAACCAATTTTTAGTTAAATTGAACAAATTCTGTGCTTTTTCTTTTTTTAAAAAAATGACTAGAGAAGGAAAAGCTGGCACCTTCAGATTTTTCAGAATGACAATGATGATCTTAATGTAATAGTTCTAAAAGAATTCAAAAGGAAAAGAAATTCAGTATTCTCTAGCGCTTATACTTGGAAAACCTATGAACAGGAATAAAGCAGAGAGAGATAAGAATGAACTAAAAAGTCTTCCGTTTACTGGATCAATAATGCTTTAGTCTGTTTCCTTATTAACCAGCATACAGGTCATTCTTTCTAGCAATCCCTTTGATCTGCCTCTGGTCTGCAAATGCTGCTGCATAGAGAATATTAGATATTATTATTAATAATAAGTTATATTTATATTCATTTTTATGAGCTTGTATCTCTTCTCTCCTCACATATTCATATTGCTGGGTAAAGAATGGAACAAGCCAGTGGATTTCTATTAATTTAACCTAATACTAGAAATAAGAAATTTATATTATCAGTGTAGTGAATGAATTTATATAATCAGCATAGTGACACTGGCCTAAGACAGATTTGACTTTGCTTATCTTTGTAGGAAATATGGCCAAATGCTGAAAAACATAAGGTCATCCAAATTATTACTAGCAACAAAACAGTGTCATATTGATTTTCTTCTGAAGACCTCTTCTAATGCAATTTAGAATATTCCTCCAGCACAAAGAAATGTCATCCTTTCCCATAATGTCTATACTTTTTCATCATTGCATGCTTTACATACACAGAAAAACTGAGAACGCTTTGTCCTTGCCTTAGAAATAAAAATACCATAAAACTAATTGTTCAACAACATTAAGGGCAAAATGAGAAACTAAAGCCAAGAAGAACACATCACGTGTACAGCTTCATATTAATGAAGTCTTTCTTCTTACCAGTTTAACAGGGAGGGAAATAAATATACTCTTCAGAGGGCAAAAAACTATTCAAAGCACAGATTTCTATAAAGGCTTTTTCTTTCAATAAGGGTTTTACCCCAAAGGTTGTATAGTGTGTCAGCATCTCTTTTGTAGCTGCTGCACAAGATAGTTTTGGATACCATCATTTCTGTCTCACTTCAAACTACATTGCTGAATTATATGGGCTGGCATGCAGAATGCCAAGATAGTGTATTTTATTTCATTTTAAAATTCCCACATACCACCTCTCATCCTGTGGGGCATTGATGCACTGGGGGCTTATATACATTTAAAAGCAACATTTCCACTTAGAGATGCAGCGGTTTCCTGTTCTTTGTTCTTATATTTCATTAGCCTCAAAGTATGCAATTATCAAGCGATTGCATCCAAAAACCTGATGATTACAGCAAATTACTTCCATATCATGGAGAGTTTTGCCAATATTATCCTCATGAGCCATTTTCCACCTCTTGCAGGCACCATACTATAAGCCTGATACACATTCTGCAAGGATAAAAGCTCTGCAATAGAGTACTGATTGGGGCATCTTAGGTTTTGTACTAATTGACAAGACATTGAAGGTAATAGCAGGGTTTGGAGCAGGAATTGAAGAATCTTCACAGTTTTGGTGCTCCTTCCCACTTCCTCTCTGCAGAAAACATAGCAGTCCTCCTCTAACACCCTAGCACACAACACTGGGAGACCCAGGCCCATTTGAGGTCCGTGAATAAAAGTACAAGAGACATTTGTTCAGAAATCTTGTTGCTGGAACTTTTTAAATCAAAGACATACGACTTCAAGACTTTCACAATGTTCTCTAAGTAAAGAGACTCTAAATACCCTTCATGGGAAGAAACCTTCACTTATTCAAAGAAGACTAGCAGTCAAAAAAAGATAGGCTTTGTCCTTCATGGAGGACAAAATGGAGAGCCACAAATAGTTCTGAGCATGCAATCCTGTTTATAAGACTTAACCAAAGATGAGGACAGAGTATGTGAGGACAGACCTTGAAAGGTTGGTGCCCAGCATATTTAAGAGTGCAAGACCATAACTGAGAGAGGAAGTGATAAAATACTGTGGAAGAGGAGAAGTCAGCTCAATTTTTTGTGTTCAAAGGTTCAACTGACTAGAAAGAATAGTGACTTATAATCTGTGTCCAAGACTTGTAGATCCATCTCAGGGGAACTAGATTAGTAAGAAAAGTATTCTTTTGTAGTCTGGGGGGAAAACAGACAGGTGGCAACGCAGACAGGTAAACACACGGAATCGCATAAAAGAGGCAAAGAACTTCGAATTGTGGCACCTCAAAAGAGACAACTGAGAAAGACAGCTCCCAGCTGCTTTTTGAACTAAGACTTATCAGCACATCTACTCTCTAACTCAGGAAGGAAAATGGGGCTCAACACTTGTAATATTCTGCATGCATTAGCAATCTTGCAACCAGCATTTTCTCACAAATTGGCCAAAGCTAACCTTGTAATGGAAAGCCAGCCAACAGGTGCATAATTGACAGTGTAGGTTTTAAAAAGCAATACAGTTTGTCCCCAAATGTTCAAAATTAACTTTTTCCTTGCTGTATCAAACTTCACACAAGATCATTTAAAAGAATATTATATTCTAATGGGAAAATGTTTCCCTTTGAAGTATTTAAAAGCGCAGTGAATAAAACTGTATTTTAACTCATCACCTCTCTCCAGAGAAAATATGGCCAAGTCACTAACAACTTCTAAAAACGTAATTTCGGACAGAAGTATCTAAGGTTTGTACCTGAAGTCGCAAAGTTTTGGGAATCTTGAGCCACCTTTAGATACCAAAATCAAAATTATCACAGAAAATCTCTGAGAAATGATGACAAATAGAAAAACAAGATAGGTCCTTGCCCTGAATTTCCATGTAATCTAATTAGATTTATTTCAGTAATCCATAAAGTCATATCCACTTCAGTTACATAACATGCAGAATGTGGTAGAGTGGAACTGGAAGAACAGAAAAAAGCAGGAGGAGGATACCACTTTCAAAGAAAAGAAGATTAAAAATAAATCAAGACAAATTAAAAACTGTTATATCTGCAGCTGCTGCTACAAACAGTCATAAAATTTTCCAATAACATGATGTTATTCCAGTCTTTCAATCTTGAAACATATTATGTTATTTGAGTCTTGACTGGGCAACAAGTTTGAATAAAAAACCCAGTTTTTGAATGTTCTCAGTGTGATGTTTCCTCTTATAGTTTATATTTATTCTTTACTTAAAAAAACAGCTCCTTATAACCCTAGCCTCAGGTATGCCATTACATTGCATCAATTATGTCATTAAAACCAGAATTTTACTTAATTTGAACTCTACTTGTGAAAGAGTGGTCAAATGCAAAGAATTTCTACAAGCGTCACTATTGAACTAACAAGAAAGTTAAACCTTTCTAAAAGATATATGCTGTCATTTACTTTTTCCTGAAATGCAAGAATCTAAAAATGGATGCACCCAGGTAGTTCTTCTACAAATGCAACACACATCAAAGTGGCAAAGACTGCAAACAGAAGACAAAGCCAGACACCTGCAGAAAAAAAGCAGCTGCATGAAAAATATAAAGCTCACAGTAACTCTGCATATCAGACACTTTTTTTGGTTTTTCCCTATTTTATCCTCCTCCTGCTCTCTATTTTGTATGTTAGACATGTTTACCTTAATGAATAACTACAGCCATACTTGATCTCAGGCAAACACTAGAAATTCAAAAGCACACCAGTGGTTCTGAAGAAGTCAATGCAGGTTTCTTTATGGGAGGAAGGAAAGTGGGAGGGATGTGAAGGTTCAGGTGATGGGTAACTCTATGCATATACCAGTATTCCTGCCTTTGAAGAACTTCACCTGAAGACTTTCATGTACCTACCCTAAGAATCAAATTTTTCAGTTTAAATGTGAGACATCACAGAAATCAGTCCTTTTTTCATATCCAAATGTTTCTATGGTTTGTTTGTTTTTGCGGGGTTTTTTTTTTTGTAATGAAGACACACTTATTTTGCAAAGGGTCAAATACATCATTCACATACTCTTAAAGGACAAAATACTGAATATATTGTGGGAAATCAGCAAAACTCCAGAAAAGGTTATTCATTCTCTGATTTTTAAAAGGATTCAAATCCAAATCCAGTAGGAATAGCAAAATTTGTTTTAGTCACTCTCTACCAAATTAAATACACAGTTTATTTGTAGTCTGATTATACAAGCTTCGCATTTGTTCTAGCTCCTCAAGCGTACAGTACTGCCATTTCAATTTCCATTGGTACTAAACTGACCCCTGCTGGCATGATTTGTAGTTGTTGAAAACAGCTGGATATTTTAGAAGATTTCTAAAGATGGAAACTGGTTTTTCTAATGGTACCCAAAAGTGTGCTAATACATCTTGTACAAATCTTTGTCACACAAGGACCTAAAAAAATTAAGTTCATGAAATGACCCAGAGAAAAGCAATGAGAGTACAGGGTGCAAAAATGAAAGCAGACATATAAGACTATGTGGCTATTCAGCAAGTCTGTGCATGAGAAAACATTTTCTCCCCCAACCTAAAACCATAAACATTCTTCCTAACAAAATTATTTCACAACAAAAATACTTAAAAAAATGAATATAGTCACACATTTTTGAAGATGCATTAATTGAGGGTTAAGATACTTGACTTTTTTGGGGTTTAGTATAATGCTAACAGCAAGTGTTGAAACTGATGGTGTTTCTTGGAGGCTTTTTTCTCTCTATTAGGTTATTTTTTTCCCAGAGAATGCAAATATGAGGATGCTTTGCAGTAATAAAATCCTCCCCACATGGATCCCATGACTGAATTTTTCTCAGAAATATAAATTTGAAGGGAAAGTTGATTCTTTCGGCTTGGCCCAAGCTTCAGCATCTCATGCAAATAAAAGTTCTCATCAGGAGAAAGGTCATGAAAAAGTTGAAAAAGTACTGTCATATTTTCCTACAGGTATTGAAAGTGCTTCTGTTATATGATCTGATTGCACTTCTCCCCCATTTCTAATCCTGCCAAATTTCCTTTATTCCTTTTCCCTGTGTGCTAAATAGCAGCCTCTGGGATGGACAGGAAAGGGAGTCCCAGCTAGTAAAAGGTCTCGTCTCACACACACACATATATGTGTATATAAGCTGGTCCTTTTTTAAAATAGATGAAAAGAAATTACATCTAATTCATTCTATATGTCCATAATCAACATCGTCACCACGATGAAACAAACATGACAATGTGTGTGTGCTTCATATGTGTTTTGGCACTGAAAATTCTTCGCACAAACTGAATCCACAAACAGCAGAACTCACAAAGCCTGGTCCTCCTTGGCTTTCATTCACATCTCTCTCTGCTTCAATTATCTTGTGTCTATCACTATACTGTGGTGGCCATTTCCTTAGTGAAGACACTAAGGGGTCTCTTTCCTTCTCACCTACATATCATATTCCCTGAGGAAACCAAGCCAAAATCAAATGTGACTTGCAAACAAAGATCACAAAGAAGGAAAAAGGAAGTAAGTTACAGAAGAGAAGTGCTAGAAAGTAATGTGTTTTATTTTGGAGGTGTTTTTAGGACAGAATAATTAGAAAGTGGCCTGACAGCAAAAAGAAACTGAAAACATTGAATTAACTGCATTGGGAAAATAGAGTCAAAATCTGCCGTACTTTTTAGAGTACTTGTTTTTTCTTGATCCTTTCAAAGAGAACCCAATCATTCCCCTCATACAATAGTACAGTCCTTTCAAACAATTGCAGCTGTAGCATGCAAAGCTATATATGCTTGGAAAGAAAATACTGAAAACAGCAAGATGGATTAATAGACAACACAAACTAAAATTCTCCAAAGACATTTTGGGAAAACTAGAAACAGGAGAAGTTTTATCCCACCAGGCTCGGAGTACATTATTCTAGACACATGTGCACACATCTCCCTGTTCTGAACTGATAATCACACTGTTCTTCAAGTGTTTGAGTGCCACATGCACATGTGTGGAAAATATAATTATAAAAAACTTTAAGAATATATCTGAAACATCTGGAGAGCTGGGATTGATGAAGTGTCATTTGTGAACATGCACGTATTTTAGAGAAAGCAAGATCAGCAGTCCTGATAAGCAACAATTGCCCAGGCATTTATAACACTCCCAGACAGAGCCTACAAAATATGATCACAACACTGTAAATTATTTTTAAAAAAAACTCTTCATACATTTGTTCTTATCTTTAGGTAATGACGTGGGTTTGGACATTCTGAAATACTGCCTGCTTTTTTTTAGCATTTAAAAATATTAAGATTGGCAACAGTGAATTAATACTCATACAGGGAAATTATATGATGAAATTATTCAGAAGATCTAAAAATCTTACCTTAAATGAGGATTTTTTTAATTTTTATTTTTTATTTTTAAGATGGATACAAATGCTATCAAGGCTGCGTATCAGTCTATACAGGAAAAAAAAAAATCTATGTTTTTAGTCAGGAGAGAAACATTCTAAAAGGTGACAAAAATATTACTTCAGGTGTGGTATTAAGGTGCTGCCTATGTCCACGGGGCATATGTCCCCCCATAGTTGGCAATGATTATGTACATCCATTCCCTCCCTTCCTACCAAACTGAAACCAAAACAAAGCTTCAAATATAACTATTTAAAGAAAAGGACAAACAAAACCCTAATAATTTTTTCTGGCTAAACAGCTATTCCCATCCACCACTTTGCAAGTTGTTCCAGACAAAATTGGTCATTTGTTTGCAAAGTGTGCAGAAGTACCGAGAACATCAAAGAGGTTCAGATTTACATTCTGTTTTGATGAACGGACGTGACCCAAGAACTGCCCCTAGACTAGACTAGGCTGTCTAAAAAAAAGTCTTCTAAGGATTATACAAAGAAGCGCATGCCTTTCATGCATATGCTAGATTCGGTTTTTTGCAATATCATAATCCAAACTAATGGAGAATAGTGACAAAACCTATGACCTTTTTAAATCGTATAATACAAACTTGCTGCTGTCACTTACCAGCTGTAAATTTCTCCCAGCCATGTGTCAACCTAATTTCAACAAGGCAAATATAATATATTTCTAAGCATTCAAGTGGAACTGTATGTAGTATGCTACAAGAAAACGAGTTAAGAACACTCTAAAGTAAACTACTGCAGCTGAAGAAAAGAAAAAACAAAAGCAGAGGGAATGCATAATGCAAAAACACTGTTAAAAAAAAAATCTCCCATACCAAAACTCAATTCCAGGTCAAAATCCTGAACAAGCAAAAAATTAAAGACAGAGTAACCCAACAAGTAAGAGATGAGTCAGCAAGAATTCCAGCATGTATTATTGATTTTTCAATATACTCAGCAAATAAATTTCTGCCTCAGTTTTTTCATCTGAGCAATATATGCAAAATACTGAAGGAGTCAATAATAATA
This sequence comes from Melanocharis versteri, assembly GCA_013397845.1. Classification (NCBI taxonomy): domain Eukaryota; kingdom Metazoa; phylum Chordata; class Aves; order Passeriformes; family Melanocharitidae; genus Melanocharis; species Melanocharis versteri. Next base: position 95,372 of record VZTG01007794.1, on the reverse strand, counting down.
ACAATGTAAACAGGAACATTTTAAAGACACAAAAAACATCTCAAATAATTCAACAAAAGAGTGAAATATATTTCCTCTCTGCTTTGTCATCTTGCATCTTCTATTAATCAGGCACAAATTTAAAAAAAGTTAAAGACTAAATACATACATAAGAACATAGGCCCATATAAAAGGGCACTGAGCTGAATTAGATAAGCACAATAATTCTGCTTATGAGAAGGAAATGCTATTTCAGCCGGTTAGCTGAGAAGGCAGCCCTCTCCCCTATTCACCCAGTTGCATCTGAGCTTAAGCACCTTGCTGGAATAGATCAGCCTTATTCCTCAAAAGGATAAACTGTTCTGAAAGCAAACACAAGCTTAGGATGCCCATATCCTGACTCAGAAACCAGGGCTGCCTGAGCACTGGGTCCCAGCTAACTCCACCCAGGGAACAGCTCGGGTTCATTTCCATGCTAACAGCACTGGTCTCAGAGCCTCCCACGTGGCTCCTGGCAGCTTCACAGGAGTACATTCAAAGCTGCCTGCAAAACACTGTACCAAAATGCTCAGTCATCTCTTCAGAAAGGGTAACTTTGCTCAGGGTATCAAGGAAACTTTACTCAAATAAGGTTATTTCAAACAAAGACAAAGCAAGTAGAGCACTCTTCACTGTACATTTAGAAGAGCACTACTTGCAAACTGTGTATCTTAAACACAGTTTCTTAATAAACTATGCCTATGTCTGTACTTCTGAATACATATAAAATACAGCAATCATAAAGAATTGGTAACTGAAATTCAATGTTTTGTTCTTTAAATGGTATTTACTTGTTCACAGCAGTGGTGAAAGCCTAATTTGTGACTTGCATTTAGCCAGAAGTACTAGACCACACGTTTGGAGGCCAGCAGGAGTGTAGGAAGCCCACTGCATCTGGTTCTCTTTATGATCTGGATCCTGCTTATTTATATGTGAACTTCATCTCAGTTTCAGATAAGGTAATTTCCCAAATTAAGATGAATAAATAATGATTCTTCAAAAACTGCAGGAGTCTTCTTTAGAGATGATAAGAAAGGTAGATGAATGCTGAGAAACTTGGAATACTACCACATTAAAAATATGTAACCGTTTTGCTGACAGAGTTGATAAGAGTTGTTAAAATAGCTTAGTCGACACAAATGTCCATATGCTTGGACCACTGAGTACAACCACAATTTGCACATACAGCATGGGTAATCTATCTTAATGCAGACTGAGCAGACAAAAACACTTTTGACTAGAAATAATGTGCCACATTCTTTAAGAAAGTCAACACAGCTACTCAAGTGAATAAGGTATCTGGATTTGGGGGTTTTATGGAGGCCGACAGATTCTGTTTCAAAAGGTCTTTTTCACCTTTCTCAGAATTACAGTTTCTGGTGTTGATCTGGCATGATGACTGCCACATCTCCTTTCAATACCAAAGATTAAGTCTTCAACAGACCAAATCTAATAAGAGAATCAGGTTTGGGGTGGGATTCCTCTTGTTTTCTTTCTAATGGAAAAGGCTGATCTGTGAATTCATAATTTCTGCCTGTACAAGTTTGCTTAGCTTTCACAAGTACATCAGTTTGTTAGTCACAGGACCATCAGCAAAAAGAATGCAAATTTGAGGGCAGCCTTTCAAAATATTCAGTCAATTGGCACATATAAATCGCTAATGTAGATTTTTAAACTGCATGCAGTGGATAAATTAGTGTTTTCTTGCAGTTCAAACAAGCATATCAACAGGATGACTAAATTTTAAGAAATCTGTAGGTTTTATTTTCTTTTGCTTAATAGAAAAAGAATAGTTTGATAATGGATAAAGGAAAAGGTTCTCAGCAACTATAGATCTCAGGCCCTTGAAGTTATGAGCTGTTGTCAGAGGCTCATTATTCTGTATCAGACATCTGTTTCAGCCGACATTTTCAAAGCAGATTGTCAGATTTAAGCTTCTTTGTTTGTTTGTTTGTTTTTTGGTTTGGTTTTTTGTGGGTTTGTTTGTTTGTTTTTTTGAAGGAGGCAGGAGATTGGAAGGGGGGATAAGTAAAGTATTTAGGCAATAATATCTCAAAAATTTTGGCAGCTGACAGCAGAAATATTTTCTTTTGCCCATAAGGGAAAAGAAATCTTGTAATTATTTTGGTGGGTTACTGTAACATTTCTATACCTTAAAGCAATAATAAAATTTGTTAGATGTGTCTAAAAGTTATTCACCAGAAACCAAATTTGTAAGACTAGGATGAAACATCAGGATAAAAGATTTCACTACCAATTTGTTAGAGCTGAACCATCTTCTAGTTTTGCTCCAAATACACATTAGCCTCTCAACTCCTATGTGCAACTGAAATTGTATTTGCCACTTTTGGAGTAACTGGCTTTTCATGCCACCTTCCTTAATTTACTTACCTTGCACTTTTTGAAAACATAGAAATATTGATTATTTGTGCAAAGAAGCTACTGCAATTCTTTCAGAGAATCTGTACTGATCAGGACCATTGTTAAGACCCAAGAAATACTGAAAAAGCACAAGAGATTCCATGTTTCAGTTTATATTCCTCGTTGCTGAAAGACAGGCAGATCCAATCAGAAAGTCTAAGTACTCTATACTGGCAAAAAATGGACTAAAGGAGACTGGATCTCTTGTTAAAAATCCCAAACCCTCTAGATGCAAAATGTAATTCCCTATTGCAATGGCTTTTCCAAGAATGGAAATATATGGAAGACATCCTTAGCATAACTACTGATTAAAGATATGATGCAGAAACTGTAATAAGGCAAACTTATTTCTATTATGTTGCCAAAATAGTTTTCACCTTCTGTAAATATACTCTTCAATTTAATTGTAATAAGAATGTCGTTAAGCCTCTTTTTTTATCTGAGAGTTTTTATTGCCACAGGCTTTTAGCGTTAACAAGAAAATACCTATATGCTTGCCAAGAGAAATTAGACAAAATATCACCAAAGAGCCCAATAAAGCAGCTGACATACATAAACCTCAGACATTGTCATTCTGAGAACACTGACAGCATTTAAATATACAGCAGCAGACCCTGGGGTCACGATACTCACTCTGCCAGTAAAATTAAAAGATTTTGACCTTGACACTGAGGCGGGATAAAGCCACTAGCCCCAGACGGTTGGATTCCCTGGGCAGCAAAGATAAATTGTGAAACAATCAAGAGGTGTGCCAAACAGGGGAAGGAGGAAAGGACACAAGGGATCTGAATTCATAAAGGCAGAACAAAGATGAAGCGCAAAGAAAGCACAGAGATTTTAAAAATGGCTCTCCCAATGTATTTTACAAGCAAAGGTAATTTTTGCACTCAAAGATGTGCTTTTTAGCTTTAAGCTTTTCTCAGCTTTCAAATAGATTTTTTAAAGATTTGAAATGCCATTTCTAAATGCATCAAGGCGTTGAGCTTTTATAACTCAAACCATGCTGACTGAGCACACACTACATAGGAAGTAAATTGAGTAAGTGTTTTGGAGAAGGATGGCCTAACAAACCTACTAAGCAATCCTACCACTTCCATGTGAAACCAGCAAGGAACATCTCTCCTGTATTTACCACCTCTCTTGTTGGAGCTACATCATATATCACCTCAGCTCTTGCCACCTTCCCAGTTTTGTCACTTCATCTAGTATATTTTCTTATTTCCTGTATTTTATTTTGTAACACCGTCAATCATAGTGTGGGAAGCTCCTCTTACTACCAATTTTTTGCACTCTGTGCTCTGCTTTTTCTTTTCTCTCCTTAGCCCACTTGCTAGTTTGTGTTTCCCCTACAAGAGTCACCTATATTTTAAATGGTCTCCTTTCTACCTGGGAAGAAACTTTTTCAAATACTTATTCAAATCCTTCTCTCTTTTTCTGGCTCTCTGTTACTGGTCTTCACTTCAGTGTGCGCTCCCCTCCTGCTTTGCTGCCTGACCTTAAAAAAAAATAATTCTTGCAGCAAAACACTAAATGTGCTAAAAATATTGTAGACCATACAGTCTGTTCAAAGACCAGTCAGGGCTGCAGCACCTCAGTAAATGCAACAACTTCCTTTGTGCTGAAATTTCTTTGCTCTGCAAAATACCTGGTTCCATTTTATAACATAACATAGTCATTCCTTATTTTCTTCCAAACTCTTCCCTGACACAGAAATGCATATACTAGCCTTGTGGCATGTTGAATACACTGACTCATTTTCAAATCCCAAGATATGGAGTGGGAATGAAGAAGAAGTGGGAAAAGGGACTGAGGAAGGCCAGCTAAAGTCCACTATAGGCAGATTCCAAAAAAAAATAACAGAAGAGCAAAAGGCAAGTTAAAAAATAAAACAATTTATTTTTGCACTTCTTTCCCAAGTTGCAATTAGCTCACTTCTAAGCCTGTGCCATAATACTTTACTTGGGTTTGGCAAAATATACAGGGAAGCATCTAGTTCTGTGCCACTGTGGACTCCTTTGAATGAAAAGAAATTATAGTTATGTGGGTGTAATTAATCTGCATTTCTTCAGTGTGACAATCGTTGTGAAATCAATAGCTATCAGAAGAGGCCATGCTCCTACCTCTCTTAAAAGCAAAGCAAAGCACAGCTCCTGATTGCTTCCTCTTTCCTACACCTGAGAGAGCTCCTCCTCTTCCTGCTCGATTAGTGAAGAAAGGAGTGATTAAGTGGAATATAACCAGTAGGCATGCAGGAGCAAATGTCAACTGAACCTACAGAGAGAGAGGAAAGAGAAGAAGCATTGGCATCACCAAGCAGCCCTTCTTTAGCTACACACTTCTTGATACTTGGAAGGAAATCATTATGCTTCTTGTTCTGCTGTGTTCTATCCATCTTTCTCTTTACCACATGTTTTATACACAGAATTATGCAAGTGTACATGTCAATTTTTATAAATCCAATGGTCTGCTTTAGCTATCCAGGCTTTGCAACCTCTTACATACACTTTCAACATTGCCCAAAATAGAAGAGCAATGAACTGACTTAACTATACTATAGCTTAATTTCTTGTAAATTGTTACATGGTGTAAATAGCAATTGAGGAGTCTGCAATAGCTCTGGTTACCATAATCCATGGAGAGTGTCCATAATTTTCAATACCAGATTATACTTGGAAACAGAGTAAAAGTTTTAAATGCAAAAACTCAGAACAACCAGTCAGGAAATCCTGAAAAGGGGAAATGGAGAAGAGAAACACATGTTTATGTTGACCTAAGAACTTTAGAATAATTTCTCTGGGTTAGAAAAGCACACGACACAATGTGGGGGAAGAGAAGGGGCCACCCAGTTCTGTCAGTTCAGGACCCAAGAGGAACTTATCCCTTCCGTTAGTACATTCACCCCATACCAGGAAATCAGGCTTAACATTCATGACTTGCCAAAAGGCTAATGTTACTGTGGAGTCACACTAACAAGTTAAAGATGCTGTGCTAGAAAGACTCAGGAACCTTTCTTACAGTCTTGGTAAATTACTCTGAACAGTCTTGATAACTTTCAATTTCCACTGTTAGTTGCAAGAAAATTGATGCTTTTATTAGGAATCAAGAGTGCAATGCTAGAATTTGAAAAAACAACTTTATACCATTCATTATAGCAAAGTAAGTATCTAGATGCCATCTCTAAAAAGTTACAGACTACAAAACATGTGTGCACCATCCCAATTTTGCTAATAATTATTTCAGTATTCCTGCATCCGAAAAATTCAGGACATAAAATGCATTAGGTCTGGGGATGACTATATATTGAAATAAGCCATCAGTGCCTCAGACTGCTGGTCCAGTAACTTTATGATAGATAGATAAATTGATGTCATTCTAGCAAGACAGAGGTGATGAACAGCAGCTTCATAACGGATGACCCTTTGCTATCAGAGCAATTACAAGAAATGCTGAACCAGTAGCACAACAGGAGCTAAGGTGTTCTAGCCATGTGAAACAAAAATCCCTTCTCTCTTCTAAGCTGGAGAAGTGCAGCCGAGGCTCATCAGCTGTTGACAAAATGAAGATTCATCAAGCAAAATAATCTCACTTCATAGGCAACCGTTTCTGTTCAAATGGAGTTAAGTGTATTATATTGTTCAGCTGGTTCTCAGAAAATGGAAGGCAGTATCATAATGCAAACATTATTTTGTTAAATTCTTAATGTATCATTTTGTTTTAAAATGCATGCTTAATGCCTTAGCTTTTCTGGCCACTGAACAGCACCATATACAAGTACAATGGCATGTAACAGTCTACAACAAAAAATCCTAGAGGCAGAACTTATCAGAATAAGTCAGTGTGGAAAAAAGCTGGTTTTATCATTATCTTTTCTGTAAGAGGCAAAGGTTTGCATTGCCTATTTTATGTTTGCCAGAAAATTGACATTTAATATTTCACTAATTCTTTCTCCATCAGATAAGTTTCTTGGCAAAAAAAAAAAGTGATACTTTCTCATCTTTAAATGTCAAAAATACATTTACTTTCTGGCTTGCAAACACTGCAGACACATAAAATCCAACCATAGAGGGTAACACAATCTCTCTAGGATTAATTATGCTTTTAATTAAATTAAAAGATTCCTCCTTATGTGACCTCCATATCAGTCCCATATGCATGTTATCTCTTCTCAGGCTTGTCTCGGAGGGCAACAGACTCCCCGTTACAGAGCTAGATCATTTTGCCTTTTGTTGCATTTGCCAAGAGGTTGTTTGGAATTTAATTCTTGTCCTTATTTATGAATTATAACTTCAAGAACAGTTGTTTGTGTGACAAATATTCTATGAATTTGAATTTTTACCGAAACAGTTATTGTAGAAGAAAGGAAGTGCATTAGATTTTTGTCTTGTACCCTATTTTTGAAGAAAAGTACAATCTGCCTTATAATTAAATTTCATAAGCCCAAAACAAACTATTGTATCTGAATACTAAATATTCTAGACATCTAATTTAAAACATACACAAACATCTGCATATGTATTTTATACACAAACTTTTTGAGAGGCTAAATATTCCTGGGAGGTATCAGCAATCCAAATAGGTTTATACTGGGGGGAAAATAAAACCAAAAATAAAACAAAAGTAAAAAGCAGGCATCCAGTGGATACAAAAGAAGAGACAAACTGCAGTGGCATGCAGCACTGCATACACAGCAGGTTAAAAGAAAAAAATTTTGTTCATTAATCATCTTCTGCAGTAGAGGCTGAATAAAATAAACAAACCCTCAAAACTGAATTAGGTACGGTCTGATTAAAAAAGCAAAGCACATGGTGGAATATAAAAGCTGTAAGCAATGTAATGGGGTCCTTACATGAAAGCAGGTTTGTAATACAATTCTAGATAACATCCCTTTCCCTTTTTCTTTCTGAGCAGTCACAGCAGCAACATTAGTTTCTTACAAGCCTGTCACAAAACATGAGGGACTGGAAATCAAGCCACTGCAAAACGATGAAACAGAAGATAGATTCCTGACAAGTAGCAATCTTTCAGACCTTACCAGTATTTCTTAAAAGAAAACAAATGGGAGTAGATCAACTCTTTCCTCCATGCACCTCAGCACAGCCTCATTCACACTTAGTTTTGGCTTGACACACTTAGTTTTATCATAGGTGACTGAACAGGGTTGTGGGAAGCGGCATCCATCTCTCACTAAAACCTAAAAAGCACATTATATTAGCTCTCTGTAGAGGTCAGCAAGGCAGTGGCTCACGAGAAATCAACCGCTAGGAAGTGTACTAACAGCATCAAGGACAAGGAATGCTCCTCTGGGCTGGCCTCCCTTTCTGGAGGCCACCCAAATCCACAGAAAATCTGCAGTCCAGCACCACCAGCAGCACCAACACAGGCTTCCATGTGCAATGAGCAAGAGTTGAATGGTACAGCTTCTTCCACAGATAGCAGTCAAGAGACATGCAATATGACCCTTTAGTTTAGTTTTCAAGACTGGGCACTTATTGGTTAAAAATAAGCTTGATACCAGGATGGATGAAATCCCTCACCAGTTTTTAACTCATCCAGGCAATTTCTGTTGGTAACAGGAGTGTCAGAGTAGTAGTAAGGTCAAGCAAATTATTAATGAAGCTTTGTTAGGGTCAGAAGGATGATCCAGAGCACGACAGGCCCATCAGCCTAACCTCAGTTCCAGGCAATGTTATGGAAGTGATCATCCTGAGTGCCATTACACATGCAGGACAACCAGGGGATCAAGCCCAGCCAATATGGATTTAAAAATGGAAGGTCCTGTTTGACCAACCTGATCTCCTTCTGCACAAAAATTGACCCAATGCTTAAAAGTCTCTTCCAACCTTGATGATTCTGAATATTGTAGAAGGCCTGGTCCAAATATCTCTTAATATACTTCTCAGCTGAAAGATCTGTAGAGCAATGTCTAATTAGAAAGAAAAAAACCCCCGCAAGGCAGAAAACCCTGACACATGAAACCCAACCCTCTCTAGACAAGCCCCACCATTCAGGTAACTGCATTTACTGTTTTGAGCACTAACAAGCCCCTGTGCCCCTCAGGAACAACTAACAAATATTACAAATAGAGCATACAGTTATCACAAAATGATGCCCTAGAGACAACATATGGAAAAATAATGAATTTAAGAGGATTGATTCTGAAAAGCAAAAGATAAAATACATTTCTTGTACCTAAGATCTCTTAATTTTAAAATCAATTTTAAGATAGAATGTAAAGTATTGCTTCCTGGAAAGAAGAATTTTGGTAATATATTCAATATTCCTCATTTCAAATTCTTGTTCAGGACTTTTAATAACCTTCTCCATCCGAGCTGTCAAAGCCCAACAGCTTCCTCTGCAATGGCTATTCCTGTCCAAAGAAGTGACTCATGTTTTCATCTAATGTGCTGAACAGTTGTCTAACAGAGTGGCATTTGCTCCTTACACCATTAATTACCTCTGCATTTTGACTGAAATGAGGCGAAGTCCCACTGGTGTATTTTTCTAATATGTCTATCACTCTAGCATGAAGATGCCACCTGCATACTGAAAATCAGCATGACTGAGCAACAAAGGCAAAACATCTCCTCCCTCCCCGTCATTGATTTGTTCTACTCTACGGGACAGAGCATCTAATCGGGGGTTTTCCAGGATGACAATCACTATTCTGCAATTCTTTTACTGGAAGAGCTTATCAGTTAGACAAGAGGCTGTCATGGTCCTGGAAACAATGGAACTTCAGTCATTCTTGAGCTCAATGCTCAAAGATTCCCCTACTTAGCCGCACTGGTAGTGGGAGATGTTCAGGCTAGATCCTGCCCATATTTACCATGTGTATCACACAGATAGACAGCAAGGAAGGTAAGACTTAAAGAAATGTGATTTCACCCTGCTACACATTTTTAGTCGAGGATTACTGCCATAAATCAGATCTTTTCATGGACCAGTGCAAACTGCTGTAACAGACTCTCTTACATGAACTGTTTTCAAAGCTAAGAGGAAGTCAGAAAGTTCTTGTATAAAAATTTATTTTTCAGTCCAAAGGTCATTTCAGTACTGAAGTGCCATCTGTTCATGCTGTATTGAAACATTTTTAATCATTGCATATTTTAAAATTAATGTTGTAATGGGAAAAACAACAAATACATGAATAACAGTTGACAATACAATTTTTAAATGCTGAGATAATTTTTCAAAAATAATTTTAAGGTCCTGTTTTATACAAAAATGTAAACTACTTTTAAATTCGATTGAAAAATGTTATTGGTTAGGGTTTTTTTTAATTCAGAAATTTGACCATTTCTAAACTTGGGGGACAAAATTAAGCTCCTTACTGTGCTTGAGATGATCCCAGACTGCAGTAGCAAGCCATGGAAGGGACAAACATGGATTATTCTAGCAGAACTTTAAGTAAATACATACATGGAGGTATAGAAAGAAGCTATACTACTTTTTAGCCCAGGAAAAAGTGGAAAAAACTCACTCTGTGACTTCTTACAGCCATCTGGATATCTGATAGCAGTAACTGCAACCCAAAAGAACAAGATGCAGCTTGGCAATCAGAGAAAGATGCTTTAAACATGGGGCAGAGGGGAACAACAACATACCTCCTATTATTCATCCAAGTGATTTTCCATCCCAATGGAACTTTCTGCCAATTTTCAAAAATAGAGCTTGTCTTTGGACAAACCTCTGACTTCTGTAAACAACAGCATGATTTGGAAAGCAACATAAAAGCTAGGAAATTATGAGTTAAACATTGTTCGTGTATTAACAGTAGTCAATCCTCTTTCTCCATAAGGCTTCCAGAGGCTCCGTGATGGACTGTCATCACCATACAAATTTCATTCAATTCTGATCTATTTTGGTAAACAATAAAAAGACTTTCTTGAAAGTCATTCTAACCTTATCAGAATATGGTGGTAGTGTACTACTACACTAGAAGATTTCTTAGAGCAAGGAAAATCTAAAACTAGTTTCAAAAAGAAGGCTCCCCAGTCCACATCTAAGTTTTTTTCTCTTTTGGTATCAAAAGAACAGCCCTTCTTTGCTTTAAAATACCTCAGGCTACGGCAAAGTTTCCCATTCCAGCTAAAAGAAGAGCAAGTAAATACACCACTTTTTAATGTAAGGGAGGTATGAAGAGAGTAGTACCAGAAAAGTTAAACATATTAAGGGGTTTGTTTTCTTTTTTATTTTCTTTCTTCTTTTTTAACATGTCCCACAGAGTTATCCCAATATCCTGTTACATGAACTACAACTGTTTCTCATAATTTACCTGTGAATACATTTCTTAACCTCTTTATTCACAGATTTTCCCTCAAATCCACCTGATAAGGAAAGAACAACTCAAAAACACTACAGAAAGGGGGAAAATAAATGGTTGAAGTGTAATGCATACACTTACTCTCATATACTTGTACAGCTCTAGTTTGCTGTTCGCCCAAGTTTTATTTCCAGGGCAAGTACTACTATTTTTAAAATTAATTCTGTCTGCTAAGACAGAAGTGACCTGGTCTCACTTCTAATATGCTCATGAAATTTCACCCAGAAGCAGCATTCAACCATAGCAGAGCCAAATTACTGAAGTTCTCATTACTTTCCAGTTGGTGCAGAGTCATGGTTGATATATGAGTCCATCACTCTTCGCATTGATTTGCAGAGTTCTCTGAATGTCTCTGAGCAGTACAGTCCCCTTAAAACATTTTTCCCTTCTCTCTACCATACATCATAAGTCAAATTGTCAAATCTTATTTAAATTTCTTTGCTACATTTAAAATATTCAGCAGGTAAATCATTATGTTTTAGCTAGGCATTTTCTTGCCTTTAAAAAGAAAAAAAACCCCAAATCATGGCATCTAAAAGAAGAACAGAGAAACAGCTGATGCAGCAATATAAACCTCTCATGACTGCCATAAGGAGGAATGTTAACGAAGAATACTGCAGATCTATTTTGCTGAAGTGTATTGGTTAAGCAAAGACTTTCTTGTGTCCCGTTGTAGACATTGCTCATGTAAGCGGTCTGGGGGTGAAGGTCAATGAATCTTTCACTAAACACTTCATGTTATCTAGCGTTCCCCTCTCTGAGTAGACTTACACAGAGTAATTGCATCATCTGCAGGTAAAACACACACAAAAGAATAAGCCTCCTATTTCTTTTAAGATCCAGCATCTTAAAAAATACTGCTTTATTGTGCATATTTATTAACATAACATATTAAATCATAAAATCATTTTTTGACAAAAGTATAGCATGCAAATTCACATAAATAATTAATGGCTTAGTAAAAGTTCCTTCTAACAGAAACTGCATGAGTTTTATTCTACACAAAACAAGTTCAGATGAATATTCTTCATGGGAGGTAAGGAAACTGCCCCCTCAGCATGTTTACCCAACTTGTGTGCGCCTGCACTACATCTTCAGTAGGTAATCAAATACAAGCACGCCTGTCAAAGGCCAGATGTATTCCGCTGACAAACTGCTCTACTCAAGAAGGAAGGTAGCCAGCATTCTCATTTTCTTTTACCTACATCATACTGTTACAAAATTAAAAAAAAAAATCAGAACAAACTATCAACATAAAACTCATTACTATAGCTGGCATATGATGGTGCTCTAACAACAAAGGCCCTAGGCAAACACACAAACTATAGGGTCTCCACACGTATTATTGTTTATAATCATTACCACACAGGACTTTGCTTAGAAGACTTTGCTTCCTAACAATTTTTGGTTACTTACAAAAAGGAGGATGGGGAAGAGAAAAACTCATCTACAATTCTTGCCACCTGATGAGAAAAACTGGCCTAAATAATATTTACTAGCAATTTTAGTATGTCTAAATCTAAATTTAACTTCTTGTTATAAGTGGAAGTATCTGCAGTTCAAATGCTCCCTAAAGCACATTCAGGATAGGACCAAAAAGTCTTGCTTAAACAAGACTTCTACTTCTTGCTTCTACTTCATCAGTCTTACCTTAAATTGCTCCATGAATATTCCATGCAATAAAGCATAATAAAGCTTAACATTTTTTTCCATCACTTTCAAAAAATTCCCTTGGCTTTCTCCAGCCAAAAAGCAATTCAAATACTAGTTACTCTATAGCAAGTATCTAAAGCAAGCTTTTTCATACCACTCCAGAGTTGCTGATAAGTAGATTTCATTTAAAGGAATCTGATGGAGGAAGAATGAATTCTCAACAACTGGGCCACTATACTTCATTCAGAAATATCAGTACAGTCAATAAGACTTTTAACAAGAGACATTTAGAATCAGATCTTGAAATACTTTGATTTTCATAATGTAGGATTCCTGACAAATGATTTTAAAACTACAAAGAATGCTCTATTATATCAAAGGCAAATATGTGAGATCAGTTAATTTACTGAAAGGTCACTCACAAATTATAGCAGAAAGAAATGGAAAACAAATATGCTAAAAACAAACACAACAGGAATTCTAAACCACCAAGATACAGCTATGCCTGGACTTATAATTACGATGACACCTTCAAGCCTACTTTTTTATTTATTACTTTCACTGACCTGGAGTCTTCTAAATTCTATGACCTGCTTTTCCATCTCACACAGATGAGACTCACTTTCTCTGGGATTGGCTTTAACTGGTTCAGACTCTGACTCATCCTTCTCTTTTTGGTCAGTTGAGTGCTAATGATGTGGCAAGGAGGATGCAACTACGTGGTTAAAGATGGAAAGAAAGGGAAATCAACAGCATCCCCACTTCAGTCTGACTTACACAGTCACGGACTCATACATTCAGACACAATTCGCCCCTACAGCTTTATGATCAGAAAAGGTGAATGCCTCCAGCTCAGTCCTCTGGCTCAGTCTTGGCTGTGCCCCATCTCCCCCTTTACTCTCTCTAGGCTCTTGCAGCTGTGCAAGCGGAGGATGAGACATTTCCACTGGCTGACACTAGCAACAACCACATCCACATCCAGATCACCCTTTGGAGAATCAGGTTTCCCTCTCAGCAGTGTTTCACAGCTAGCTCAGTTTAGTGCAGCACTACCACTCTTCTACTCATTTCCATTCCTGGCATAGGTAGCCGGGATCCAAGCACATAAAATTCACTAGTTAACACCTTCCCTCTCATCAGCCTGGCCTTACTAAACCTATGATTCAAAAATTCATAGTGTAATAACAATTCAGATACAAATATACTGCACTGCTAATTTAGGGTCAGGTACACAACCTCAACAGCCAGGCCAGATGTTTGTTTACACAGCAGAAACACAGTACAGGGCAACAGCCATATACGTGGTGGGGTCCTTAAGGGTCAAATCAACAAGCAGAATAAAGATGAAGTAATTTTTCCATGACAAATTTTAACAAACTTTCAGCACTTCATGACTGTACAGTCACCTATTAAAAAAAAGACTTAAAGCCAAAGTTGAAGTGACAGCCACAATGGTGACTTGAGTACAGGCTCATATGGAAATGTACAGTGATAATTAATCCCTAGTGAGCAAAAGCTGGTTTAGTCCTATAACAAGATAATTGAAAACTGTCAATTCTGCTCTGATACTATTTTTGGATAGTGATCTAATGTTTAATTATATTCATTTGGTAGCTGACTGGCACTTTTTACAATATCTGCCTTCACCTGAAACCTCTTGAGATTCTTTTCTTACGTGAATGCATTAGAAATCTAATCGAAAAATGTGCTTTTAAACAGAGTTTCACTTCATTGTTTGAGATTTAGAAATAAGATCGTGTGGACTATAACATGCTGTCTTTGCTATATCAAAATCATTGATCTTGTTTGCTAGAAACACACAAATCAATACAGCAAGTATAGATTGTAATAGACTAGAAATATAGAAGTATACATTTGATTCATGAGAGGAAATAAGCAAATTCAGATAGCTCAAGGATTACTTTTTTTGTAATAGAAATAATTTTAATGGCAGGGAGAACACATTTTTTCAATTGTTTACCAAGGACTGACTTCAATAGACTATTTTTCCCATAGAAATGTCACTTTTCTGCTGTTTTTACACAACAGGCTGTATTTCATGCTTCTGAATACCAAACTTTGGCAACAACACATTTTCTGAAGCACCAACAAGAAAAGGAATGAGAATATGGGAAAATAAATAATCAGAAATAAAATAATATCTGTAAAGAAGCTGGCATGGGTCTAGAGCTTCTTATGGAGAATGGAACACAAATGCTAAAAGGTAAGGAAGACTGAAGCAACAGCTTCGTGGAAAGGGTCTTATTTTACCTGTTTCTCTCTTTAAGGAGTCAAATGCAAATGAAAGAGGTCAATGTCCAAAGCGAGGAGGTAGTAAAGATAAGGGAGTTATTTCAGCATTTTAGGGGAGTTTTGAATAGTTTGGAAAATGTATCACTCATCCTGATCAGAAATATAATTTCCTCTAAGATACCTTAAGGTAAGGTATTCAAATACAGCATCAGTGTGGCATCTACTTCACTTTCAAAATTTCCTTTTCTTTCTTCAATTGTTTAATTTAAATATACCACCCAAAGAACTCAGAAAGTTACAGAACCAACTTATTTTGCTGAGGTAACAAAAATTCAAGCTATTATCATTCTAATTCTTTTCTTGATATCCATCATATGCTGCTTCTCAATTGTACCATATTTTCCTATGTGCCCTCTCCTCAAATGCATTTACATTGACTCATAAATTAAAAAAAAAATCATTTAAATGTTACTAAGTGATGTTGACTGATAGTACACAGAAGTACTAAAAAACAGCACTGCATTTTTATTTATGACTATAAACATCAGATATTTGATACAATATGTGATCTGTGGTTAAATACATATTGCCTTCCTTCATAAACAAGCATACACAGAGGAATAAATTAATAAAATGAAAAGTATTTAATCAGGAAATGTTTAATGAGAATTACAAACACTGTTTGGAGAAAGATATTTTGGGGGTTTTTTTAATCTTTGGGTGTGCTTTTTTTTTTTTTTGTGGTCACATTTGTACCACGTTCAGATTTCCTAGTGCAGGGGGAAGTTGTTTATACTAAAGTAAAAGTTCCCAATGGTAAATACTCTCTTCTAGAAAAGTTAAGAAATGTCATTTTATCATTGTGTTCACACTATTTCCTTTTGTCTACTGTTTCCCATTTGCATGTACTTGAGGAGGGAGGTACATATACTACATATACACAGAGTATTTGGACACAAACTGTGCCTCCTTTACAGGCAGCACCTTTACAGGGGTTAGGATAAGGTTATGAAGTTATTACATCATATGTTTTATATAAAGCTGTTATACAAGATTTTCCTCAAACATAATAAAAAAAAAATTAAGCAGCATTCTTATGTGCCAAGATCTACTAAGCAGAAATGTTGTTATGTTTTAGATAAGTCGTAAATCCATAACTGTAAGGACTGTACTTCCAACAGCTACAATATTATAATTTGATTTGATGCTTTTAATGAAATAGCTTCATCTTTCATTAAAGAAGTTCACAAGTTCATTTTAAGTGACTACAAATAGCAAACTGTTAGTTCCTCACTTAGTAGTGTTGAAACTGGTAGTTAAAGGATGGGAAATAGCTGGAATTGCTCTTTCATAAAATGCCTGAGATGCCTGAGTCTACACATGATGTCCAGCCAGCACTCTACTGAGCCTTGGTGTAAAGGAATAGTATCCCAGAGTACTAAGGCTGTCTCAGTATTTCCCATTTTCAGCATCAAGTTTCATCTCTATCATCTATAATCAAGCAGTGCATGAAAATCCATTAGTAAGCATGTGATCAGCACAGTAGAACCTTGTCATAAGTCAAAACTTGAAATACTTGGCTAAATCTCACAGCAAGTATAAACTGGAATATTAAGCATTTTGGTCCTCCAGTTCTTTTTTTGTGACTTCTGACCACATTTTAAGTACTCACAATTCTTCACATGCTACCTCCTAAAACATAATTTATTAGAGCACTCTTTCACCAGAAAATCTGAGTCAGGGAGACATTACCCTCTGTAGTTTAGGAAACAAAAAAAAAAATCCATAATATATCACAACAAATGCACAAAACATACACTCATAATACACACCAAACCAGTCACATCTTATGGGGATCTGACAAACTTAAGGAAGAATACCAATTCTGCATTTGCATTTGCAATCACTGATTCAGAAGGACAAGCTGAATTGACCTGCATCCATACAGCGCACCAACACCTCAAAATAAACATTAAATAGTGGAACCCATAAAAGAAGAAACTGTTGATATATAAACAGTTTCCAGCAGAGGGTGAATGTATTTGCTTTTGGAAATTCCCATGAGCTAGCTACAGAAAATTGCAGCCCTTCTCCCCAAGAGGACAGTGCAAAGATTTTATTGCCACTCTTCAGTTCAAGAAAAAGACATAAGTAGTATGTTTGAAAGGAATTTTGGTCAGGCACAGTTTAATTACACTGATATCATATAATCCTTCATTCTGGCAGACTGACTTGTGGAAGAACTGAGGGTTGCAATCATTTCTTCAGTCTTGAAGCACACGAATCAGATGTACATCTTTCACTGGAGCAACTGACCTCCTGCATGAATGCAGCCAGAAGCTGGACCAGATGCAGATGGCAAAGGCTGCTGAGGCAAAACTGAGCTAATGCCAGAAAACTGTGGAAATCAATCAGAACAGTAGGGGATTACTTCAATACTTTTGCTTGCCAGTACTAACAAAATTATTGTAATAAGAGTATGGAGCCTTGCTCTGAGGTAGAGCAATCAAGACACAGTGCCATGGCTTCTGTGAAGGCAAACTTAGTAGGAGCAGTGGCCAGGTGAAATCTATGCAGAGAATATTGGCCCTGTTATTGAGCTGGTGAAACAGATTTCTAACAGGACAGAAGGAAACCTTTCCCCTCCCTGGAGCAAATACATGGCTGGTCTTTTCCAAAAACCCGTAAGTAAATTTTAAAGAGAAATCCCCAGAAAAAGCCTAAGTTTCAATCAAGCGATGAAAATGTACACAACCGTTCCGAGGAAGAACTAAACTGCATTTCTTTCCATACAAGATCACACCTAAGGGTCTCGTTAATTCTTGAGACACTCCAATTCAAATGGAGAGTCATAAGTAAGCACTAGGGGTTTTTTTCTTACCTATTTCTTTATAGGAACAGAAGAGACAAGACAGTTCCAATTATGTTCATTGCTATGTTTACCAAAGACTGTCACATCAGGAACAGATTACTGTAACATAATCCAGCCAGACCACACAAGGCCAGCTAAAAGCTGAAGGCAGTGCAGAAAACAGCTGCTTGTTTAACTTTGCTATATGCTGGCAAAATAATACAGCTTGCCTGTAGACTGGCCTCTAGCTATATATTGTTTTTCAGATGGCAGTTACTATTTAAAGCTCTACACAGGGTATCATTTGTTTACCAGCAAACATCCAGCTAACACTCTACTTAATAATCTTTGAAGAAAAAGCATAAATGACCAGGTGTTTTCTATGAAAAATCCCTGATTCCAGAGCTCACTCCTCAGCAGAAGGCAGAGCCTGCCAACTTTACCAGACCAAGCTTACATTTTTTCTCCTCACATGGGAGGGAATACTGGCTGCAGGGCTTGTTATGAAAATTGGTTAAGCATCATTGAGTGAGAATATCAAGATTTTCCTTGGGATGTGACGTGAAGATGTAGCGTATTTTTCAAAAAGTGTTCACAATTTTTGCCTGTTAGATTTTAAAGGGAATAAGCTCATATATTCCTCATTGAAGTTTCCTTCTCACTTCTAAGAAACATTTCCATTTCTATCAGGTCAAAAATCTACTTTTTAAAATCACTTGCAGAAAATTACTGCACAGACATAGATTTATGCTAACAAGAAGAATTTTTTTGGACAATTTTATTATCAGGAAGAACATCAAAAGATTACTTATTTCCAAATATAACCTCAGCATATATTTTGTCAGTAAGCCACAAAAAAATGAGCATGCTTTATTTTTTGAACTTGCTGTATCTCCCTCTGACAATCTCAAGTCTACCAAGAAATTCTGCATATTTACTTCCTTCTATGAGGCCAAGATTAGCAAGTTTTAAATAAGCTTTTATATTATTACTGAATATCCTTTTATCAATCAGTTTTGTGACTTCCTAATACAAAAGGCTTACATTTGCACAAATGCAAGATTTGCTACCACAATAACCGGAAAATAAGTTATTAAATATTTTGAAGCATTTTAGCTGTTTTCACTTACTGGAAGTGAACATTTGACTTCATTCCAAATAAAACATTGTAGAGACAACATCTTTATCTAGTCATGCAAGTAAGTAACAAGCCAGTCCTGTCTCAAGGGGTACAATGAAATTGTGCATGGGGGAAAATCTTTTTTAAATGTTTGCATCATTGTAAAACCAATGTCTAGATCAAGACCATTGACAATATTTCTCTGACTATAAAACCCACAGAAATGCTTGTTTGCAGCTCTCCACTGTATGAGACCACCACCTCCTGCTCTTCCCCCAGGCATACATGCCATGATGGGGAAAAAGCTGGACACAAGTACACACACACACAGACACACCACCTTTCCTTCTCTGCAGTAGCCGCTCTGCTCACCAGTACTTAACTAACATCTTTAAATCCTAGAGAACAGCTTTAGAAGGAGCGTGTCCCAGCTACTTCTGCTACGGCACACGTGACATTTTGGTAAAGAATTGTCAAGAGAGCACAACATTCCCAAATCTTTCTGAAGAAGCCATTAAGTTACGACTTCAGCTTCAGAGTGAGTAGCATATAGCTTCTGACCTCTATGTCCTTTTTACAGAGAAAAGTAACAAAAGCATTGTCAAACTCAAATTAAGTCACATGAAAGGTCATCCAAGCATAATGAAAATATTCAACTGTAGTAAGACACACTACTGTGGCAATCTGTTGGATGGTGGGGGAAAAATAGTCTGCTATACTAGCTTTTAAAACAGAAGACAATGTTTTCTACATACTGACTGGTTTAAATAATTCTTTCTGTTTTCTTCAACTTTTAAATAAATGAAAATATATCAGCTCCCTTTCACCACAGAATAATAAAGACTTTAGTCCTGACTCTTGAAAAATCCCAGCAAGTTTGTCACTCTAAGCCCATAAATAATTTCTCTTACAGCAAGAATACGTGGTTTTGGCCAAGTGAAGATGCAATTCACAGGGTAACAGTGCAATGGAATAAATATTGTCTGTATTGAAATAAAAAGTTTGGGTTCATCCCAATGTCTTAACAAATAGCTTTAGTTTAGCCTAGTCTTTTGTTAGTGCTTGGGCAAATGTATAAACTCATCATTGCCTGCAAAGACTCTTACTAAAGTATTGAATAGCACAAGGTCAAGAATCTACCCCTGTGAGTCAGACATCAAAAAAGCATGTACAGAGAATATTCTCATTTTTTAATGAATGCTATGATAACTGTAAAATTCTGCAAGGCTTTTAGTTAGCATGTGATCTACTTTCTTCTTAATTTACCTGACCAAAAAGATAAAACTTCGTTTAATAGCAATATTATCTTTCTCCACCAAATATGTAAACCCATCAATAAGACCCTATAATTAGTTAAGCAAGGATGTATTTTTCATAAGGTCATAGAATCCCAGAATCATTTAGACTGGAAAAGACATTTAAAATCAAATCCAACCATAAACCTAACCCTGCAAAGTCCACCACTACACCATGTCCCTAAGTGCCACATTTACACATCATTTAAACACCTCCAGGAATGGTGACTCCAGCACTTCCCCAGCCAGCCTGCTCTAATGCTTGACAACTCTTTCCATAAAACAAAAATTCTTAATATCCAACCTAACCCTCCCTTTACACAACTTGAGGCTGTTTCCTCTTGTCCTACCACCTGTTACGTGGAAGAGACCAACATGCCAAGAGACCGACATGCCACTCAGGTGTCCCCGGTGCCACCTTTTCTACAGACCGAATCAGTTAAGACTGATTTGGTGATATTTGATTTTCACCTATATATTGTCTTTACTGAGAATATTTTGTATTTGACAGTGACATTATCATCAGAAAAAAGCGGAAAATAACTGATGCATGCTGAACCTTTTCTTTTTAAATACTGATTGAGCATAATGTTTATGGTGAGGAAAAGATACTGTGACATTAAAATAAAGCAAATATTAAAAATAACCAAAACAAAACCAACCAACCAAACTCCCACTACACATTTTTTATATTAAATACACTAAGAAAGAACAGCAAAAATACAGACTGGTGTTATGTATTATTCTCTTGTTTATAAATATAACAATAACTGCTAATATTTTAGCCAACAGCTCTATATTCTCATCTAAAGACCTGCTTAATGTAGCAGACATGTACAGGATTCCTGTAAAAGGACAAAGTAATTAATTTGTTCACTTTCCCACATAAAAATCAAGTGCAGATCATTTCCACCTATTGACCATAAAATCCAGGTTATTAATCCAGCTGCCCCCTTGCTAGCAACCATTATACTTTGTTTCTGAAAAGAAGTATAGAGCTGCAGTTCCCAATGCTCTCCACTGAAATCAGCAAATCTATCTGAATTTACACCATTTAAATGATTTTCGCATGGTATGGAGAGAGCATATGAACATACAAAAATGAGCAGTGTGCATTATAAGGTTTAATATTTACAGTGATTGCTACAATTTCATACACCATGTAATATCCATTCTGTTTAATAATGTCACCTATTTAAAAGATTCCTATGCATTTGAAACACCTAAGATTTAATTTTACTCTGTCAGGGGGTTTTAATTCTTGTTCTTATGAACGTGAGTTGACATGAGGAATTCCAGAGGTAGGCTTACAGGTGATCAGGTTACTTATGACAGACAGGATTAACAAATCATCATTTAAGGACAGCTATTCCAGGTCTGAACAAATGTGGATGTGCAAGCACAGTAACATCTTTCTGACCAGCCCATACCGGATTCTTTGTGAAAAGAGGTAGATAGTAAATACACAGAGAGAGGGGGATCTTTCCACCAATATATCCACCCCAGTACCCACCAAACTCTGCCTTAGGAATTTCCTGAGCTAAAGGCTGTATTCATTTTAAAACTGACAGTGACTTTTTTTTTCAAATCAGCAGACCAGCAGTCACACCAGTCTAAGACATGACAAATCTGATGTTATCTTCTCCCCTCAGGCCTTACCTTTTGATCTCTGACTTCTTACACATAACAGCACTACAGCATCACAGCATTAGAAACACAGGATGAAATAGCTCCCACAGCTCCACCCAGCTTACCAAAGACTGATGAAGCAGAAATATGTCAGAGTAGCCAGATGGTACCACTGATGAGGGGGAATAGTCCAAAGTCCAAGGTAACAGCTGTCAAGGCAAACCCGCCAACTCGTAACTTGTCTGTAGCTACCCAGCATCCTGGATCCAATGCATATGGACCAAAAATAAATAAAAGTCACCAAACGAAAATCTTTACTTGTCATTTTACACTCCTTCTCCTCCCCTTTTCCTGTATCTTTTTATCCACAACAGAGAAAGTGAGGATCAGGGCTCAGCCACAAGAATGAGTTGCCATTTATTCGGTACCATGTTAATCCAAAATATTTTTAAATTATTAAAAATGTTCTATAGCATTTCAGAATCTCATAAATATCTTGGTCTGTTTGGTATAACAACAAAACCCGGGAAAAATCTCCAAATTTAAAACAGTAGGTAATTGCCTTTTAAAGGGCTTCATTAAAACCATTTGCCATAAGATCTAACGCTTGTTTACTGTGAAATGCTCCATAAAATGCAACTGGAACTGGAACTCTGGCCCTTTTCTCATTGATCTGATATCTCCCTATCAGAAGCTAACTGGAAGAATAGGAAAAGGCCAGCCAACCCCTTACTTCTGCCTTTCTTGCTTCTTTTCTCCAAGCATGTCAAGCAGTTTCTTGGTTTTCTACTCACACCTTAAGAACAGTTATTATTTCCTGTATTTAAATAGCAAGAAAAAAAATAAGGGGTTGAGTCAAACATATAAGAGCTGTTTTTTCAGGTTCAAGGTTCAGGAAACACCAGTCTTTTGAATTATAATAGTATTTTCTAAAAAAAGCAAATCATTGCATTAATATGTTTAGATCACAATATACTGACCTAGTGCAGCTTAATTTATTTGATGTTAACAGGCTGTTAGACAAACCAGAGCTTTATTGTGAACTAGTTCTACCCTTTTCAAACTGTTTAGTAAGAGAAGAGGAACAAATAGAACCTCTGTTAACAAAGCAGTTTCTGAAGACCACGTTTAAACACCAGTCATGTTACTCTAAACAGTCCAAATTGGCCTGCAAAAGCTTGATATAGCTCCTTTTTAATAAAGACAAATGAGTTTCAAAACTAATCTATCAAAATGGATTGTGTTTAGTCAAAAAAGAAAAAGCCCCTACCAACAACAACATCCCTTTAAAAAAGGCCAAAATATCTGCCAGCTTTTAATTCACGCACAGTAACCTACTCCATCTGGCTTTCCAAGGGCAATCCCAACCCTATAATTACCCAGCAGTCACAACTAGTTTTCCTAACAAAGCTGAGCCTACACAGAAACACCAGTTATAATAAAAATGCATTGAGATTATTCTTCCCTGCGTTTTCTAATGCTAAAAAAGGGAAATTTCAGGTAAATGCCAAAAGGAATAAAAACACAAGCAATTCAATCCTAGATCACGACACACATTATCAGCATTTCCTGTTTTCTAGCTCAGCTTCCACCAAAGGCAATAATACTTTTTAAATTTTAAGAAAAAAGAGTCCCATTAAGTCTTATGCCACTTCTGTAACAACATACTTTTTAAATGGCAGAAATAACTCCACTGCAACCATAAAATTCATGAGGGATTTTGCTGAAAATTTCTACATCGTGTCATGTCTGAACATAACTACTAACAATGTCTTCACAAAAGCAGCATGGTTAAAATCAATTGATTATTTCTTATATTCTTGTTTTATCTCCACGTCCTGGTTTCTTGACACATATAGAGTAGCATTATCCAAAACATAGAAAGCAGTTACAAATAACACTAAAAATATTTACATTATGGATTATCTGTTAATCCAGTAACACTGCAAGAAGAGAAAATAAACACTGCGGTGAAATGTCTTCTTTATTTTATCTTGCATCGTATTAAAAAAATCCATGTCCAAATAACCTTTGGATTGCCCCTTCTGCTCTCTTCAAACCTCCCCAACCTGTAGGAGATATCCCTGCCTACAGACCTGTTCTGCTTGCAACAATGCTTTCCCACAGCCAGCAGTTTCCACAAGATGCAGTTCTCCAAGAGTGGTATTAACCAGGCTCATTTGGGCAGACCAATGAGAAAGTCATTCAGATCCAAAGAGAAAGACAGACCCTTCCTAAAAGAGCAGAAATACTAAATGCGTTTATGAAGTTTTAAGTATCACAGTGGCTCTCCTTCTGTTCTGTGAAGAAGATGGTGCATTTCAGTAAGGAAAAAAAACAACATTGATTTAAAGTCCTTAGGAATTCCTCTGTAATAAACACAGCACTCAAAGAATCTCAGTATTGTTATCCTAGCCTCGTCTCTACATGCGTATAAGACACGACTGCTGGAAAACTATAGAAATTACTTCAAAAACCTTAATTATTTATTTCACTGTCACTGACTTATTAATATTTCAATTCTCCATTTGCTTGGGAATAGGTAAAAAATAAAGATCTTTCTTTGTATTTAAATCTAACAATCTTTTTCAGTTTAGGCACTGACAGTTCCTTATAATTAAGGGAGCTTCAGAAATTCCCAAAAGCACTCATTTATTAAAAGAATTTTTTTCGAAGTATTTTGGTGCAATCCAAAAGCTATTTAGGTTAGACAGGTAGGCTGTTGGCAACAGCTGTTGAAGCTTAAACTACTAGACATCAGATAAGGAATTTGTCTCACTTTGGAAGATATAAAATGTAATTGCTTCTTTTAACTTACCAACTACTAGGAATACATCTGAAGTAAGTTTTCCTGGGCGAAGTCCATTAATACAAATAACTGCATAATCAAATGCTGTTTACAGGGTATCTTTTAAATCACATGATCGCTGTGAATGGATGAACCCAAGCTCAATATTTTTAATTAACAGTGAGTTTTCTATCCCTTATGCTTTTGCACATAAGTCTTCAAACTTATTTCCCAATTATTCAGTCACAGAACCACAAAGCCCTCAAAAAATGAAATGTGCAAGACCTAATTTGGGGAATGTTTCAACCTCAGAATGAAGCAGCAAATGAGTACCTTTTCACCTGCTGCTTTTCCTTTCTCAAAGGAAGCTATCAGTGATGGCTTCCGTGGCAACAAGGCACAAACACACAACATCACTGGTTCAAGCAGCTTATCAAGGACAGATGTCTCAAGAGAGCATCAAAGCACCCTTCTGCATTTCCAAGCATGTCTTACTTTTCTGCAAATAAAAATATCCCTATAGCTAGGAAATCCAACTGAATTCTCACAGTAAAGACATGACTTTTTTTTTCCCTGTGCATCTTTCTATACTTTAATTACGGGTTCCCTGCTAGTTTAAATAAAGGAGCAGAAACATTTGTCACAGCCATATGGAAGCATCAAAGAGCAAGAGTGTTTTCATGGAAAATACTTCTAAAGCAGTTTTCTTCCTAACTTCCAAAGTGCGCTAGTATTCCTTTACAGTTGATGAGTGCCTTATCTTATAATAAACACATCAGTAATATTTTCAAATTGATTTCAGAGTATTCTGGCATAAAGTCAAGCTTCATCTTCTTCCAGGGATTCAAAGATCATAGATTCACATATTCCCTTCTGTAGAACCTACATGTACAGAAGTCTTGTGTGATCTATAAGACTTCAGTTTCGTTTTCCCTAGAAAATGCATCTACATCAAGTAAAACCCCAGGCAATCCTGATTTCAGTTACCTTTCTTTTTCATAACAACATATGTCTGTTACATATGTGAAACAGCTTATTGAACAGATTATTGAAAACTTTTTACAGCATATGACTACAGAGTAACATTAATTAGTAACACTTTAATAATAGCAGTGCTAATTAATTCTTCCAAACCTATAGCAAAACAGCATGTGCAATGCTGCTAGTGTTAACAATCATTCCATGGTGTACATTTCACACTGAACATACATTGTGCTGTGCATAATTCAAATATCTCCCAGAACACAGAAGAGCTAAGGCAGGTATGTGGAGGCAGATTGACTTACCGAGACAGAATGACATGTGAGCAGATGCAGGCAGATTCTCACCACAAATCAGTGCAGGAAAAATTCAAGTTTTGTTCCCTGTTTGCTCTTAAGAAGCAATGAGTACATTCACATCTTGTCCCAAATCCCATTTAATCAATGATGGGAATCCCAATTTACTAGAATCTCAACGCAAAAGGTTGAACACAAGGTCACAGGGTTAGAATGAATACCCAAGTCAAACAGCACATATATGCTTAGGCACATGACCCTGGTACAGATCTGCAATCTGGACCAGAACAGTAGATCACCACCAACGTGCAAAATTATCTTTCAGCCTTAAAAATCTTTCAGGCATTCTGGATATAAAAATCTGTTGGTTTTCTTTCCATTTAGAATCAGTTATAAAATCAGTGTTACGGAGAAAAGAGCAAAATTGACTATTTTAAATAAGCTAGTTAGTTTCCAAAAAGACCAAGCAAACATTGTAGGATTCCATGGCCGGATCTTTTACTGTATCTTTTTTCCTGAGAATTCAGCTTTACTTGGAACAATAAATCAAAGTCACTTTGCCTCACTATTCTAAATTCCACTATTGATCACTACCTGTATTGAATCAACATAATTTGCTTTCATGAGCTAGAATAGCCACCTGTCTTCTGTCTTGAAGATCCTCCAAATTCTCTGTGCAATTTTGATTCTAAAAAGTGGGACTCAGAGCTTCTCATTTGCTGAGTACTTTTATTAGTAGCACTGAAACAAGTAAGCAAATTTTGTTGGTCTAAAAGAGTTGCTTCTTTTTTTGCCATAAAGAACTATGACAACTAACATCTCCCCACTGAAATGGCAGAAGATGTACAACAGCTATCCACTGGAAAGATGAGATACCAGGAGAAAACTTGCCAAGCTGCAGATACACACATTAATTCCTACTGCTACATGAAAATAAATCATTTCATGAGACCCAAGGAGATTTCTAATCACTAAGAATACTAATTACAGAATTATCATCAGACAATCAAGCATTCCCCACTTAATCCTAGCTCAACTAAATATCAATTGCCACTGAATGACAGCGTGTAACACACATCTACCTTTACATCTTGGAAAGCTGACTGTGAGAACTCTGGAGTAAAACAGTTCAGGAGAAGGCAGCAGATGAATACAAATTACTGTTATTATGTGCTTGTTTGATCCAACAAGCTATCCCAAATAATAGGCTACTTCATAGTCAAAAATCTCTTGCTGC
Source organism: Melanocharis versteri (assembly GCA_013397845.1). Classification (NCBI taxonomy): domain Eukaryota; kingdom Metazoa; phylum Chordata; class Aves; order Passeriformes; family Melanocharitidae; genus Melanocharis; species Melanocharis versteri. The sequence continues at coordinate 68,507 of VZTG01007794.1, read as the reverse complement.
TGTGGATACTCCAGCTCTTTCAGTTCACTCTCCCAGCAGATCTGTACCAATGGATCACAGTTTCTTCCAGACTACAAAGCTACCAGACACATCTCTATTTATTTGGCAGTGTTTTTCTATATTTACACAATTTGTGTAAATAAAGATTTGTTATATCTCCGATCTTGAAGCCAGATACAGATTCACTTTCAGCCCTGACCCAAGACCACGCGCTATGATGTATTATCTAGTGATACCACCTGCAACATGCAGGGCCATTGTGAGACATCAGAACTCTACCTAAATTCAGCTGCTTCCAAGAAGATGCAAGCTTGCAAATAAGAACCATTGATGTTGTACAACATCCTGCTGCTACTGAGTACTTTTTGTTTACATGTTCTTATATTCTCTAATTTCTGCCATATCAAGATATTACAAAGACAGTTCAATAACATATAGGAAGCATATCCATTAACATCTTCATTAAGTCCAGAAGTTTTTTAGGTAACTGTGTAAAGGTAAAGTTAACCAGGAAAAGATGTTTTTCAAAACCACAGTTAATACAATTAACCCAAATTGCTTCCATTTCTTATACCTTGCGGTTCACTCATGCTGAAGATGACAGTACAAATCTTGCTGTAATTCTCAGCAGCCACTGTTAATTTATTTCAAGTATATTCTTTTTCTGGGAGATGGTTAAATGCACTTATTCTTGATTTAACTAACAGGTACAAGGATAGTAAGACAACAAGCTGAATTCTCCTCTTGGTCATTCCTGCCATCATGCAGCTCTGGAGTCATCATCCAGGCAATTGTTCAAGTTTTGGTCCTGAGTAACTGACAGAATGAGGGCAAACTCATGAAGTACTGCACTAAGCTTTACCACTGGAGCCTTTCAGAACTGTGGCTTTCCAATCAAGTGAACCGGAACTTACATTAAAAATTACAGTCTTGACTGTCTGATATGTCTAAAAGGATAGTTTAATGAAAAAAAAAATGTTATCGAATGAGAAACATAATGATCTTCTATAATTAAGGCAGCAAATTATGTTGGACTCATATCTGTCATTGGTCCAAATCCACTAGGAAAATTCCAACACTATCATTATATTCTCACAAGCTGCTTCTTCAGCTATTATATATTTTCTTATAAAACTACAGACTGTACTTCACTTTTTTTTAAAACACAAGAAAATAGTCAATACATGCAACATTAATTATAAAACCTAGGCAAATGAAATCTCCCATTTAGACAGATGCTTGGTTCAGATTTATGCCATTTAAATTATCACCAGGATGATGGATACTGTCTCAGGTTAAAAAAAAAAAACCACCAAAAATATAAAAATACAAAAAAAGTTGGAAGTTGAAAAGCAAAACAAACAATTCTATGCTGTTGCAACAGCTTCTCAGTATCAGCCATCTCATGGAATTTTACCTCATACTCATAAAGTATAAAAGCAAACATGACTCTTTCAGAAGATCAGACAGCACAAATGCACACCGTGCGAGCTGCTGTTTCAAATATAGATTTTTTCATTTGAGAACGAACTTAAAGGCTGAAATTACCACAAAATAAGAAACATGTCAACATTACTTAGTCTACATAATTTCTGCATAGCAGAAAACATTGATGTCACAGACGTGTACACCCTTTTTTACTACCTTCCCAGACTAGAGGCCCAAACAGGCGAAGTAATTTTCACCCATAACACAGAAAGAATGTTGACAAAGCAGTAGGTTAGCACTTCACCATTTCTATCTTGACTAGTAGCAACACATCAACACCTCCTATCTATTTACATATGATGAGTGTAGATAACTTTGACTTCAATGACCTTGTGATGCATAGAAATACCCATAAAAGACTGGGCATCCAATCCACTTTCCTCTGAAAGTTGAATGAAAACTTGGCCTTCATGGTAATGGAAGAAGAAAGAAGATGAATTTTATATTTGTGAGTACAGGCAAAGCACAAGGTTTGTTGACAGACTGAAGAATATGCTTGTGGAATGCGAGAAGGAAGAAAGTTTTAATACTGCAGATTTCTATTTTAAACTAGAAAAATACTTCCAGATTTCCAAAAGTGATTATAAAAACTTTAATAACAGCCCACAACTATTTTAAATTCAAAAGGGAGGTAAGTTCAAATCCATTATCTGCAGTACCTATGACATTAGGGACACATTTGAATGAATACATTTAAAATTTCAAAAAGCCCATAACCAGCACAGAAAGTTTCAAACGATCTGAAAGAAGAAATACAATTTATTGGTGATTATAGGCATGAAAAAAATCTAGTCAATATTTACAAAATCAGGAGGAAAGCAGGAGAAAAAAAATTAAATCACTAAGGCAAATCAGATTACTTCCTAAAGGCAATATTCCTGGATCTGACTCTGCCAGTCAATCTACATCTAACTTACCTGGGGACAGCACGGGAACATCCAGTGTAGGCGTGTAGGGAGAGGCAAGCAAGAAAGCTATGACAAATCATCCTGGCTGTCAATGGCAGAGTTCTTGCACCTTGCTTGCACGATCTGCTGCCAGCCACTATTGCAGCATATCCATAAGCACTGTCATGCACCATCATGGAACTATTTGAGACAGCCTTTTTGGGTTGCTCTGGCACAAGCTAAGTGATCTCACGCCAGCCGACAGCACATCAGTGCTACAACCACGTTGTGACAGCTGATCATCCATACTAAAATACAGGATCAATTAGATTATGATATTGATCCAGTATCATGGTCTAATTGTTTCTTTCTCCATCTTATTTCTACAACAACTTTAGGAGTAGTTTTAATGAAACAGAACATGACACACCACAATTACAGTTAAAGTGAAAATATATACTCATATATTGGGCGACAGGGAGAGAACACACTTTTGAGGACAAAATTTCATGCAGGTAGGTATCATTTAATTGACACCCACGGAAATGCCTACATGAGACAGAGCTTGTCGCACCTCCAATTGATACTTTAACTGTAACAGCTATTTAGCTCTATAGCATACCTTAGACAGATGTCATCCTCATTTTCAGAGAGACTCTGAAGCAGCTTAGAATATAGCAAGTCAACAATAGAACCACAAATACATGGTTCCCCTTCCTGTATTCAAAGAGCATCCTATATTCCAAGAGAGTGGTATTATCCAACCGACTATCAATCTACCACAGTGTCATTCTGGAAGAAAAAGTTTTTTGCCTTTTCATCTATTAAACATGTTGGATGAGTCTCAGAGCTGATTAATAATCCTTCCACACAAAATTCTAGCTCTGCCACAGCCAAAACAAACAAACAAAAAATGCTTTAAGCAACCCCACTGCAGGTCATCCTAAAGACAAGGATAGGACACTTTGCTGCCAACGGCATTACAAGCAGGTATCAGGCTTATCCTCCTCAATTAGAGGCTTTTAAAACTGCTGATGGAGGATGTAAATAATTTTCATTTACTACTCAGATCTTTACTAAACATCTCCATGACCTTGTTTAATGCTGGCTTTTCCTAAGCACAAAAGGTGCCTCACCCCACAACATTTTTTTGCATGTACTCCAATTGCTACGACCACAAAAGCTTTTTGTCATTACTGCTTCACATCTATAAGGGTGTCAGAAAACAGACCGATGTATATCAAATGTGAGGGACCACTGGCTTTTTAAACAGTGTGGTTTGTGGATATGCTCTGAGCAGAATTAGGCAAAGTAATGGTAATTAAGCTCCTGGCCACCTGGGTCCTTTTCAGTTCCACACTAAAAAATTAAAAATAGCCCAAAAAACAAACAAACAAAAAACAACAAAGCAAAACAAAAAAAGAAAAACAAACCCAACAAGAAAAAAACAAACAAAACCCCCCAACCAAAAAAAAAAACAAAAAAAGAAAAAAAAAAAAAAAAACCCCACAAGAAAAAAACAAACAAAACCCCCCAACCAAAAAAAAAAACAAAAAAAGAAAAAAAAAAAAAAAAACCCCACAAGAAAAAAACAAACAAAACCACCCACCCAAAAAAAAAAACCAAAAAAACCCACCAAAAACCTCCAACCTGTTGTAAAATAGCCTACACTACCCTGCCATTTATTTCTCTAAACTGTTTTCTGCCATCTTCTTACTTTCAACTTAGCACGACAGAAAAAGTGTCAAGTGAACAAGAAGTATACAACTTTCCTCTCAAAAGCTCCCCATGCTGGCCCACTCCAGTCAGTAACTCTTCTGTCAGTTTATGCTTTTCAATCTATGCTGAATCAGCTTCCTTAAAAATTAGTCTTCTCGCTTTCCTCTACCCTTCAAGAACAAAGCTTTCTTTCCTACCACACAAAACCAAATTATTACAAATTCTACCCAACCACTCCTTGTAATACATCCTTGCTTTAAAACTCTTCTACCTCATTTTCTACACCTGGTGCTTGTTATATTACAGGCAGTTTGTAAAACAGATGGTACATACAACTAAATGAGGGGACCACAATTATACCATAAGTTCAATTTGAACTATTGAAATCTTACAGTCTTACTTTCACTGCAACAAGCTTCATTAGCAAAAGCTTATATTTTAATTGTGATCATGTACTGTAATTTAAAATCAGATAGAATGGTTGAAGCTTTATTTCATGGTCTGGTAAAATATCCTTTTGCTCTTCAAGGTAACTACTGTGACTGAAAATTAAGATAATTGCTATGGAAAATTACCTCCCCAAATTATAATTCAATGGGGAAATAACAGAAAATCACTTAACTTGAAAAATCACCTTAGACTAAAATAACTTCCTGTGGTGACTCAACTTTCGTTTGGTGAAGTAAAGAGAGAGGAGTCTTATCAGACTGTTTATCACCCTTATTCTAGAGTACTGCTGCAATATTTCTTCCCATTTTTTAAAATGTTTACTAATTTTTCTTTAATTTCTATTTACGCCATTGCTTCCAAAGCTGATGCACAGTGGTTGCCACTTCCTCTGCAATCTTGACTTCAAGAAAAAACATTGAGGTAAACAAACATCATGGGAAATATAATGCAAATCCTAGCAGCAGTATAGAACTATTTCTGCAAAATTTAAAAGATACAACTTAAGATGTAGGCTCTTAAAAACAACTGTTCATATTCCAATCGTCTTTATACTTGCTCATTGTTCCACTGTAGAAACAAGCAGCAGGCTGCGACTGCTACACTGTGTGCTAGGACAGTTATGGTTTGGTTCTCACAGCCCTACAGAACTCTTATGAAAAGGCAGCTATTGGTGCACTTTTTCTTAGCCTTAATTTTCTTGTTAATATTTGTCTGGTACACAAGAAAATGATTAAGAATTGTTGCTAAACAATTATTTACGTTCTTCTTGAGGCTTATTGGGAGAACTGCAAAAGTGAAAAGCATTATTGCCATTTGACAGACATGCTGAAATCACAGGCAGAGGTAAATTAAAAATAAGGTCAACTTCAGATTTCCTACATACTCCTCTGCTTTCAAGAGCAGCAGAATTGAAGGGGAAACAAGGGATACCAGGCTGAAACCCCTGTGATTCCAGACCAAGGAAATAAATTACTAAATAGCCCCAAGACTTTCCTCACCTTTCTTTGCTAAAACACCAGCTCCCTACTTTTTTAGACCTACTTAAAAAAAATCACCCTTCCTCAAAAGAGCTAAGACCCAGAATGAAGTTACAACAGAGATTAGTCTGCATCGTGCACTTTTTCTAGTACTGCTCTCAAGTCCAGGGGTCAAACAGCTCTGCCCGTAAGGTGACACTGGTTCACCCAAGCTTCTGCAAGGCTGTCTAACAAATCCAAGAGAGCTGTTTTGTCAGGAAGCATGTGCAAGCACCTGAAACTTTCTAATGTCTCAGTTACTGGACCACCATCAAAAAAGGAGCTTAAAATGCTGAAGTTCAAGTATGTAAACAATAAAATACAATATTCAAATAAATTCTGGCTGTTTTCTATGCTCCACAAACTAGTGCTTATTTTTCTCCTAATACATTTAGCTTTTCCCATTTCCTGTGGGTTTGTGATCAGCAGAGGCTGATCTTTATTCCCTTCTTGCTAGATAAGGCAGCAACTCAGAATCAACAATACACATTAGGCAAGTAATCATTCATGTTTTCTCAGTACAACTATGAAGGTCTATCTATGAAGGTTATTTTCCTGTGGAATACACTGGAAAAAGAGTACAGAAAAATCCTCCTGAAATTACTTTGGCAGTACGTGAACACAGTATTTCTAATGATTGCAAGTCAGTTCTTCACAGCTGTAAGCGTGAAGCTTTCAATAGCTTAAAACCACACACACAGAGTACAGGAGAGAGGACACACCATGTCCAGATTCCCACCAAAAAAACTTTATCAACAGAAACACTAAATCAATAGCACTACAGGTAAAAAGATAATCTCAAATCTTATGCTGTAGACTTAAAGATGGCAATAGTCAGAGAAAGAAGTTCCGATAAAGTTGGATGAGCAGGAACATATTCCTACAACTCTAAAATAAAAAGAAGAGTCAAAAAGATTAACAAACACAAATGTATGTCGAGCTCCTAAGCTTAACAAAAGCTGTTTCAGGTGTAATAATTCCTGGAAATTATAAGATTTTGGTATTTATAATAAAAAAGAACTATCAAAATTAAAAGGTTTCTGCAAAATAGTTTCCTGGGCCATGACTAAAAATAAATTTGTCAGTACTGGTCTTCCATTTACCATGAGGCAGGGTAGCAATGTACATTAGCTTTGAATTACACAAAGAACAATGATGGATTAAACATGCACTTGCTTTTTTTTTCCTGTCTCCAGGAAATAAACTTCACAGCCTCTCAATCACAGGGAAACCGAACAAGTGCATCCAGAGTTAATTAGACTAGCAAGCCCAGCATCAGAAAGCAACTTTCACCTGTATGTCTTTACAACTCTTAACCTGCTCATAACTTTATCCTGATATTTCTTTTGACTCTCTTGATACAAATCACTTTTAATTTCCCTGATTACATGAATCATTACGTTAACCAGTGAATACTAAGTAAGAGTAAGCTACTGAAAGCATTACTAAAGAATATCTTGACCAGGCAGATGTATCTTGTATTCCAAGGTCTTCTCAGAGAACACATGCTCTCTGATGCCTATAAGATCTGAAGGAGCAATGTGAAGATCAAACACACTTTATCTGTCATATCATTAAGTATCTCCTTCAGCTTGCACATAACACACAAATAAATTACCATCATTTAGTATTCAAACTTTACAAAGGCCAAGTGACACTGCTCAACTCCTAGTTCTCTTCTCCCCATGCAGATACATACCAAAACCCTTTTAACAGTAAGATTTCTTTTTAATTGGTGGTAATAGCTTTTATGTTGAAAAGGAATTCTTTCAAAGCATTGAGTGGAATAATAAGTAAGTACAGAAAAGTTAGAAGAACAAGTAAAATATATCTAGATTTTGATAGGAGAAATAAGCAAAGGATTTTAAAGAGACTTTGCCTCTTGAGGGATGTACTTCTGCACTTTATAGAGCCTTCTTACTTCTTTTTAAGTTAAAAACAAAGCCAAGTACACCAACAGCCTGAACAGACAACTGGTCTTTTGGTTAAAACTTTTTGTGGGCACAGAGACTGGCCTACAGCATCAAACTTGCATCTCTTCTTCACTCTAATGTCAATTTCACAAACCTCAAAAAAGTGAGACGAAAAGAAATTAATCTGATATATAAAAGTTGCACACATGTTTCTAATACATAAAAATACTTATTTTTGTACTATTCTAGTACAGCTCTATAGTCATTCAGACCTGTTTTTACTCTTTGATCTGTGTCAATTCTAAACTGACCTGAAAAGGAAAGAGTAGAACAGCACCTGAGAAGAGGGTGGTGGGCAGCACATCCACCACCTGCATAAAGAGGACTACTCACCTCCCACGTACACAGGTGTGTGATCCCTCCAGTGAACTGAAAGAAAGCAGCACACCTACTTTCAAAGTAGAATCTGTTCATAACAAAAAGGTGTCAAGATTGGAACTACAGGAAAGATTGAAAATTTCAGAAAGCTAACAATTCTTTGTCTAATCCCTATCACCCCACGTGTGGTTAAAATACTGTCCAGAACTGAAATTTTGCACAACAGAAAAATTAGGAAGACTGCTATTTCAGGAGGTAAGTACCATCTCTGCTCTATGGGGTTCCCTAAAATCTTCAATCCAGCATCCTTTCCCAAAAGGTTTATCAACAGTTTCATCAAAACATACCCTGGAAAACTTCCTTCCAATAAAATTCTGTTTTAAGTTTACTAAACTGCCCTAGAAGTCTGCTTGTAACAGTTCATTAACTCTCACTGGATTTTATCTTACTGCTAGTTAATGACAGAGGTGGCATATACCTTACTATTGTTATAAATGTGAGGACCTGAAATTAGGAGATCTTTAAAATGGCTATCATTCTATCAAACATCAGAACCTCTTTTATTTCTCATTAACCGCAAAAGAAATTTTCCACTTATTTCAAAATGCTCAAAAAGTCAATTCTGACACAGTATGAGTAGTTACAATCCTGTGTAAAACGCCAAGCCTACATTCAGTCTAAAATCTTAGGCCTGATTCCCATCAGTGGAGTCACTCACAGGTTTACAGTCAACATGGTAGGTACAGAGTTTATTCAGTGTCTTAAAGAGGTTCACATTGTTCTGTCTGATAGTATTAAAAGAACCATAAATGTATACAAAAAATTTAATTCCTTATCCCACATCCATTAAATGTCTCACAGGACTCCAGGCCACCTCTTCACACATGTAAGTAAAAGCTGAAGAATAAAAAGCAAGGACTGATTTTATCTCAAGGTTATGGAAACATCATTAAACCATAAAACCACGCTGTCAAAAATTTATCTTGACATTAGAAAATGTCTCAGTGGAGTTAAAGTCTTACCACGTAATTAGCTGCAGATAATTCTGTTTAATACTGAGGATCAGAATTTTAAAACAGTCACAACCTTGATAAATGGCACGTTAAATAAACTGAAGCTTCCAAAAAGTGATCAGATAACAAAAATGAGAAAATTCAGCTCCAGCTCAAAGGACAGTTGATACAAAAGCAAATTGTCTAGTAAGGACAGGGCAACACTGTCAGAAAGAAAGGTACATAACCCTTCTGAAACACCTCCCCATCCAGTACAGCTGGTATTTTCCACAGGTCTCATGCAAACTAAAAATACATTGGCGTGAAATTCCGTTCCCATGGAAAGAAATGGAAAATTTTCTTCGATTTTCAATGGGCAGTTTCCACAAATGCGCACTCGGGGATTCTCTGCCTATTAAGCATCACAAGCAAGTGAATAAAACAATAATTTATTTTCACAAAGACAAGAGCAGTGGACAGCAGAGAAGGAGGACTGTTTAAAAGAGCTTCTGAGAAGCTCTTTTGACCCAAATCAGGTTGGAGATTTTCCAAGAACCATCTGGAATTTAGTCACCTCACTGCAGGATAATTTTTCTCTTTTGTCTGGCAGCCCGTTTATTTTCCTTCTTGAGGATCCAGCATCAAACAGAATAAAAAATGACCTTTGACTGGATCTTTTTGTGGCATGCAATGAAAGAACTGATCCAAAAAAGTTCAATGTTCGAATAAGCACCTACTGAACTTGAAAGGAATGTTGGAAGCAGTTGGGAAAACAAGATTACATCTTGAAGTTATGTATCTGTAGTATTTCTTTATTCTATGACCACACAGGGAAGTCATCACAGCTGGTCTTCTTTAGAGTTATACTACAGAGAAGAGACTGCAAAAGTCTTATCAGAGACTTTACAGTTCCAAATTCTTAAATTTTACCTGCTGAGAACCCTATTCAGCTTAAAAAAAAAAAAACAAAAACCAATTTGCATGGACATTCAGATTATCTTCCAAAACACATTCCATGGGAACAGCAGAAAATGTCTGCTGCTACCTCACTAGGGACAGGGGCATACTAAATTAATATTTTAATACAATATCACACTTCATAACTTACTCGTTTGACAACCAAATTGGGAAGGCTGTAAAATGCCACATGGAAAATTAGAGAGTGACAACAAGGTCTTACAAAAAGCTTGACAGTTGTGCTTGACTGAACTCTGAACAAGATACTAATTTTACTCATGTAAAGCACATGGCTGTTGACAGCTCTTTCCTCCCAACCACTCACCTGTCCAGTCAGATTCTCCTATCCCTTCTGCCAGGTTCTTTTTAGTATTAATAATATCAAGTATGTGTACACATGACAGGTCTATGTCATTTGCCCTCCCTCCATTTTCCCAGGGCAGACTATGACAGAGACTAAGCAAAACCAGCAAAAGGAGGAAATGAGTCCTATTTTAATGGACAAAAAATCTCCAAACCAAAAACAACAACCTACAAACTCAGCACTTTGCACTACATTCAGTCAGATGGGGAAAAATTCACAGTCAACATACGGAATACATCGAGTTAAAAATATCTTCGTGATACCAAAGCTACAGTGGGGCAAATGCTGTCATTAACAGGAGCATTCCCAGCTCTCCAGTTAACAAGATATGGAGCTGGGAAGTCTTGGCTTTCACTCTGCCCTTGATGTCCACTTACACGACCTTGGTAAAACACATGGGAGGGAAGAAGAGGTGCACATATGTGCATATGCTTGTGCATGCGTGTACATAATAAAAATTAAAAACCTTCTGTATTTTCACCAGTGTTCCAATGTGTTTAGTAATCACCACTCTGTTTCTGTAAAGCCACTATGGCCAGTCTCCATCTTAAGCTTATTATTACATAGAAGGCAACAACATTTGTAAAGAATTTCTTACAGCTGCAACTCAATTCAAACTGAGTAGGCATTGATCATCTTCTGCTAATCAGTTTTATCTTCAGCTGCACAAATTCTATACACCAGATAACACAACGTGCATGCTTCATGTGAAATGCATCTGACAAAGTTTGGGCCAAACAAGCATGCCAACACAAGACAGTAAAAGAGCTTGAGTGGAGACAAGGTAGTACATAAGGGGTTTTATCTATACATCCTTTTGGCTGGGTCTGTTTCAGACTGTGTGATTTTTCAGGTAAAACTGCAACTTTACATCACAGCAGTCTAATTACCAATTACAAAAAATCCAGAAAAACAACACAGTTGATTATATTGTTCCTACTCCTGTCCACAGAAAAAAAAAAAAGGTGGTTCTGTAACTGTGCAAACAGATTTTTTTAAATGTTAAAAAAAAAATTTATAGCATTTTTTATTTAATTTCCCTCAAAGAGGCTCTTTCTTTTATTTATATCAGAAGAAAAAAAAGTTATTGTTTGGCTTACTTCATAAGAATACACTTACTAAAGCAACCAAAACATAAATAACTTAAGATAAATCTTATGGCAGAATTTATCAATCAATTAGAAGTCAAAAAGAATTAAATGAACTTAAAACTATGAGTACTTTTCATATAAAATATTTCTGCTAGCATAGTTCGAATTTAGCTCCCTGCATTGAAAGTAATAAAATATCTACACCAAAAGCCAAAAATATTTAGTTAGTAACACAATAAATATTTTACATATTGTGGAAACTAATTTTAAATACTTTACATATAGTCTTTCAGAATAAATAATCCACAAGGCCTCTGGAAAAAGCAGCTTGTAGGATACAGTACTATCACAAATATTAGCATATACCTCTAAATGACAAAATGGGATGGGAGTATATCTGCAAATACACTTCACTTTGCAGAAAAATTCTAGGCTGAAGAGTGATATTATATGCTCTTTATTACTGTGAAAAAATTACTCAGGTTGATTGACTCAATTACATTCGAACTTTCTTGCTTTTTTCTCACCCAACAACTTTAACACGATAATTTTAAGAAAGGAAAAGAAAAAAATATCCTCTGGCTACTGCTTTAGCTTTGAAGTGCTGCAATTATATTAAAGTTATACTTCTGCTTAAACACTAACTGAATAAAAAAAATAGTTTGAATTCACTTTGTCATATATCACATTCTGAATGTATCTACTGAACTCCCACTCAGAAATAAATCGCGAACGCAAGGAAAAGATAATTTATGAGTTGTCAAGCAACCAGATTTTAACACTTACTTTTGTGAAGATCTGAAAAAATTCAATTGCAGGTGGCAATTGAGACTCATCCTGGATCTCAGTTTTCAAATACAGTTGCAAAGTCTGTGCAAGCTGCCTGAGGCCATCTTTCATTTCTTCACTTAACCGTTCAGTGTCTTATGGGGAAAGGGAAAAAAAAAAGTAGACCATGTCATAAACAGAACATTTCACAAACATTTTGAAAACATCCAGTGGCACCAATATAGTCTAGACATTTCCAGTCCCAGAATTAATCTTGACAGAGGGCAATTTTGACAGAGGGCAGACATTTCTCATTTTTTGCGACAGTTACCTATCAACACACAGTAGAGCTTATCAGGTTGCTACTGCCAAATCATATTAATATGACAGCAAGTTAAAGATCAAAAGCCAATAGATAAAGCAGATGTGTAAGCAGATGTAAGACATTACATACAAAAATTAGGCATCTGGGTTTGTAACATTAACCACATTAGAAATATGCTTGGAACTTTATGCAGCAGTACATACTTTTACACTGTATTCTCCATGGATGTGTCAGAAACACTTTATGCTAGCAGATGAAACAGAAAAGTATTTATGAACAGAAGGAGTTTCATACAGAGCAACTGGTAAACAGTGAATATGAAAGAATATGAAGTAAATATCACTATTATAAAGCACCACTATTCATGTTTTACAAATAGAAATCCTGAAGCAGGAAGAATCACAGTGCCTTATTTTCTAATTAAGCAATTATGCGTGCATCAGGTCTCTGATAACAGAGAAAGTGAAACTGCTGCTGCCCTAGTAAGTTCACTGCCTGATTATCTGCTTCACATTTTCTTTTTCCTACTAGTTAGTACAAAATGAAGAATGTGAAGCTCAACATATTCAAGCACCAGTCTATAAAAAAAGACAGAGATTTATGAGGCACTATGGATCAATTTTATCTCTGCATAATGGTGAATTGTTATTTTATTATGAACATATATAGACGCCCACAGCACTGCCCATGTGCAATTAACAGTGAGGATGTTTGCAGGTGATTTTGCAAGCATGAATGAATATAATGTTAGAAATCCAAACATGTATGTTTTTCACAATGTACAGAAAATCTCTGGTATAGAAAAGACTGTCTTCAAGACAAGCAGCCAACTTTTAGATGACTGAAACCATCGAGTTTAAAAAATAAACACACACATGCATTTCTTATATAATATTCCTTTGAAACCAAAAATGTTTTTTCCTTCAAATGTAATTACTCAAGACAACATGTGATTTACCTTAAACTACCTATACTACACTGCAAAATGTATTACAACAAAGTGAGGAAGGCATGGTTTGTTTCGCTATTGGCAAATAAAACAACCCCAGACTAAAGAAGAGAAATCATATATGAAGCATGTTATAAACGGACACTGTAGCTTAGGACAGATGTGAACATGAATACCAAAACCAACTGGAACTTCAGGGAGCACTGATAGAGATGGAAGCACAATGCAATTACCCACACTGGAATCTGTTCAGGACATCAGAGCTAATGATCCAGGAAAAAAGTCCCATGGGAATCTTAATGGAAAATTATCAAGACCTGGTTTTCAGAGCACGTAAGAAAACAAGGCCAGAAGCAAAATGAAATTAAATTTGTGAATGTTTTCATTTTTTGTTTTTAAGAGCCTTTTTTCAATTTTTTAAGAAACCTGGCATGGGAGACAAAATGCTATTAAAAGCCTATGAAAAATTTTCTAAGTTAGGCATGGGGATTTAATTATTCAACTTTGATACTTATACAAGTAGCAAAATATCTGCCCCATAGTACAGCACACAAACTATTTTCTGAATATTGAGTCTTGGTAAGTAAAAACAAAGATGATTTCTGAATTACTGTAACATACGGAAAGCCCAGAGAACTAAAGGAGGAAGCAATTGTCTTAAGATAAATGAGAACTAGCAAAAGTAACAATGCTCAGAGAGACCCCCTCCTATTTAATCTGAGTTTCAGGGTATATAAAGGAATTTCAAGGAACTATGGAGATTGGAAAAGCACTTTATAAAGGGCTGGATGCCTCCACATGCTTTGTGGGTTTTCCATGTATTACATATTTTAGCAGATAATTATTCAATAAGTGTATAAAACTTGATACATTTCTATTCAGTTTATAAGTCTCCCACACTAAAAATCAACCAACAGTATAAAGCAATGTTGAAAATTAATAGTGTAAAGCAAACTGAGACAGCATAGTGACAATAACAATTTTCAAATAAAATATTTTGGAATTCCAAGTGGGGGGGAAAAAACCAAAACAAAAAAAGATAAAAGGAGTATCAACCAGAATGCTGTCACATTTCTGATTAGCGCTGAAACATTATCTTCTGTTACAAAAATACTTCCTGAGAATGTTTTTGTTTCAGATTATAGCCTGAATTCATAGTTCATGTGATTCCCTTCAAAGAAATCTTTTCTCCTATATACTTAGGCCTCTAATGAAAATGCATTTCAGAGGGTCGTATAGATTCCACTAAGTACAGAAAGAAACACAAACTTTATCAACAGCACTCATAAATTGTGCAGCAAATGGGGAAAGTGTTATGAAATAACAAGAGCTTTTGGAGCATACAGAAATGCAGCAAAAAACATCACAGCTACTACAAGCTCTCACATCAACCCAAAACACTTTTGGATTATTTTAACTCCAAAACCATAGAGACCATACATATATGTCCCTTTTAAATTTAACTTTCTTTCAGATTCCTGGAAGTTATTTTGAAACTTTATGAAATAGCACATACATACTAAAAAAGGGTAAAAAAATATATATTTTTGTATATGTATGTAAAAATATTGACACTGTATGTAGTATGGCAGACATTGGGTAAATTAAAAAATGAGCAGGCAAGACGTGCATTGTACAATGAGAAAATCAAAATATTAAAGCAAAACATTAGGTGAAATTTTTACTTTAAGACAACAGACATGTTTTTCCTTTTATCTTTGAAATAACTGTTCTTTCCCACAGAGGTTTTTGTCTTTGATTCTGTTACTCTACAGAGGAAACCTTCAGAAGGCAAGCTTTCATAAAGCAGACCTTGGAAGTATTTTCTGAAATCTGGCTGGCACTTACTTGACTGAAGATCGGAAAAAGAGTAGAGTCTCTCAGAAGGGCATACTGATTGTCTGAGCTGTAAAGAAAAACAGACAATTAACACTTCCATAACATGTTTTATCTTGAAAACACTCTACAAGATTGATTATTGCACATGATAAACCTGTAAGATAATTAGCATCAACAGCGTCAACATATCCAGGACTTTGCATAAACAATCCTAAAAAAACTGTATTTCTTTGTTGCTGTAACACTTTCTACTAATTTTAATTTTTTTAACACTTTTTAACACTTTGGCAGCTTACCTTTAGTAACTTACTTTGACCCTTCAGAGTATAATTGAAATCAGTTTATGAGGTTTGTAGTTTCAGAGTTCACGTGACTGTAATTAATGCACAGTATTGCTAGGTACATATTTGCCCTTTAAAAACTATCATGCGCAAACTCTTCCCAACAATGTATAAAATGAATGTGAAGTCATATTTTATCACCACAGACCACAACAAATGCCTGCATTTCCATCCAACACAGACAGCATCATAGCAGGCTCAGCAAAAAAATGAGCAAATCCCTTTTGATTTACAATCCCACATTCACAAGCTGCTTAAACCAACAGAAAATTTAGTCCATATAAAGTAATAAAACCATGGGAATGTCAAACACCCAGGACTTCCACGAGAGTTTAGAAAAATATTTAAAAAGGTAATTGAGATTAAGAGAACCCAACATGAAAAGCATGGCATTATACCCTCTAAAGAAAGGGCTAGCTACCAGTGCTTCTGAGCTTACCACTCATTCAAACACTAAGTGAGGCTTCCATTAGGCGAACAGAAAAGCACCAATAACTTCAGTAGTATTGAAGGGAAAACAGAGTCTCCCTATGTTTTCCCTCCAGGCAGGAATAAGCTTAGAATGCTACCACATAGCCATAGGAAAAGAAGGTCAATAAACATGTCCCTTGAGCTTAGTTATGTCCATTTTGGTATCTCTTGATCCTTTCAGCATTTCTGCAAATTAATCAGTAAACTTGTAATGTAATTTGCAGTTCAATTTTTTTCAGCATTCCCAGTCACTTCAGCCTTGTAGCTCATAATTACATTAAAAATGTAGAGTGAGAGAGCATTTATCAGAATCTGCCGCACTGAATCAATCTAAAAGAATGTCACTTACTAGTTTAAAAACAATCCTGCCAGCAAGTCTCACAGAGTCTGGAGGAAAATTTGGCCCGATGCTCTTAAGACACCTGCATTCCTGCTTGTGGTCCAGCCAAGCTTCTTTCTATCAGGATTTTTTAAAAAGGAAGAAAAAGAAAACAAAAAGTGCATTTTATTTTACATAACCTGTATCCTATTTTTTTATATACACACACGTTTTATATATACACACATATTTTATATATATAGTTATCTACAGTTATATATGCACACAAACACGCTCAAAGCAATGCCCACTGATTCTCATCTGTCGTGGCATGAAGCAACAGTACATAACTGCTTACTCCACAAGATGGGAGAGAACTCAAAAGGATGCTAACTAACACACACAAAACTCTAGGCACGTGTTACTCAGCAGTCAAGACTGCAGGGGCCTTCAGACTCCCTTCACTGCACTAAATGCAGCTGCTCTAATGCAATGGTTAAGTTTTCAGTCCTGCAAAAGCTGTCCCCAAACATCCCTGGGCTGATGAGGTGTCCATGCCCACAGCCGGGAGGACTGGTGGTGATATTTTTCACCTTTCAGACCAGGAGTGGTCGCTGAAACCAAAACAGAAGACAGAACCAAAAACATTTTAGTTGCATATATTTTACCCAAACCTGCAATTTTTGTTTCATGGGCCACTTTGATTAGAATAGCAGAGAGAAACTAACACTTCCATAGCAGAGAAGAGTCAGGATGACAAGACAAAGGAAAGCTGCTATACATTGAAATAGATCTCCCTTTTTCTCTACCATTCATGTTTGCCCCAAGATTAGTGCAGAAGAGCAGCAAGAATGAGCTTTCAGCTAAAGAAACATGTTGGAAGAAAATTTCTGATCACATTTTTTTTCCTTTCTTCCGTCTCTACAAGGAGAAAACTCTGTTTATAATATACAAAAACTCCAAGTCCATCTCATTAACATACTACATATTTACACATTTTATTTGCATATTCACAGTTTATGTTTGAAGCCACACAGCCGTTTCAATTAGTTTTAAAAGCAAATTAGAAGAACAGGGCCCAACAAAAATTTGCCTCAATGACAAGTACTCAGAACCAAGGGCTTCTGAAGGTGACATTTTCTTGGAAATATGCAGTAAGGGAAAAAAACATGAACCCAGAAAAATAGTTTCTTTTAGGTGAGTGCCACGGAGAAAATTATTGTCTAATGTTAAGTACATGTTCAGCAATCAAAAAAAAAGAGAAAGTGGCAGAGCTATGTGTAAGGGCACATCATACCTGTAGACGCTGACACGCAAGTTATAAAGATTCCAAAGGCAATCATACAATTTTTCTTAAGCTGCATTTAAATGAGGGAATTGTTTCAGGTAACTAGGTTTCAGCACCACTAGCATTTATTCTATTTAATTCAGGATTTTTTCCCCTGTGGCTTACACATAATAAATAAATTGAACTTTTTATTTCTTTCAGATACATGAGAGATTTGTGATTTCATTTCTTTTACCCATAACTCTACTAGGGGAAAAAATGACACCAAGAAGGCATTAATCCAAATACAGTTAGTGTCACATGCTGTCTGACAAATAAAAGTTAAGTATTTAGTGCTGAATAGAATTATCCTTGTCTAGAAAAAACAAGGTCGTGATTGTAAATGTCCAGACATCATTCTGTGCAATATAATTATATTGGCATTTTTACCCAACTTAAACTAAAAATGTTACTAGGAGTAAGCCTTTATCTGTCAATTTTTTTCCTCTACATAAATGTTTCACAGAGTTTTAAACATGCTAGAGGTGACATCAAAATGATTAATAACTTACCCAACCAATATAGTCCTAATGAGATGAAATATGCTGTACCACATAGCATCATATGCCATGTTTCTTTGAGAGCATTCCCATGTGATAAGAATAGTTCAAACACATGCCTTCCATGAAACAGCATTTTGGCCAAAACTAACGCCAAAAAGGAATCACTCTGATTCCTCTGCAGAAGGAGCTGGAATGGGGACTGCCAGTCACTTATTCCCAACTGGTCAGGGAGAGAGAGGAAAGCTCCAAATGCATTAAATATAATGAAATTCAACAATATTTCTTCTTACTACCACTACAACATGGATACAAATTACAGGACAACATGAAAACAAAGATTTGTGACCCTGGAGAGACTCAATTTTAAAGTCAATCTCTAACAATACTCATTGGTTGGTCTTATGTTAGTCCCACATTTCTTGGTGGGTGGATTTTCTTAATTTTGTGTATCCTGGCTTTCAGTCAAGGCTTTTATATCCTATATCCAGCATGAGTATAAACACTGTAATGCAGAGATATGGCCACCTGGTGTGACCCTTCTCCTCCATGCCAGGGAAGGTCTTCCAATTTTGCAAAGATCTCTTTTTCTTCTGTTAGGAATGGACACTAATAGAAGGAGGCAAAGAAAGGCAAGTGAACAGTGCAGGGCAATACAAAACTCTCCTCCTCCAGGCTTCACTACATTTAGGAACTTGGAAAAAGTATCCTTCTGTTCATCTCCTCCCAAAGCATAGTCTCTCCTTCAATCTCAGTGCATCCCAAGTGCAAATGCTCAGGCTCTACCCAAGTGAAAATGGTCAGCACGCACACGGCTTCAGAGATGGTGCAGCACACAGCTCTTTACTGGTGGCAGAGTCTGCCGGCTGAACCAGCAGCACACCAACCCCAACGCCTCCCTGCACAACCCAGGCCCAGGGTCACCTCCTGCTGGCTCAGGTCACGGGCAAAGACCCCTCACAAATGCCTGCAATGTCTCGCATATTTTCAGCTGAGCGATTTTGCCAATGAACGTCCATTCTTTCACAGACATATGCTATTGCTGTCACCCCACGGAGCCTGAATCTACAAAAGATCCTAAACCAATGTTGATGAAACGAAAGTTTCCCTTGTCTTCTGTGCAAGATCAAAAAAAAAGAATGCTTCCTGCAGATTAATGTGCTAATAAAAAGCTGTAAAAGACCAGAGCTGATTAACAGGAAAGAAAAAAAAACTGCAAAAAAAAAGCAGGATATTTTTCCATTGGAAGGCTCTGATCTGTTAAAAGCAAATAATCTGTAATTTCCAAAGGATCGTTTGAATTTTTACAGAATGTCTTTTTTTAAATTATGACATTTTACTTTTATTACATTATTTCAACAGTGTTTGATAATGTCACATTCTGAATTCTGCCTGAAATTACTCTTCCATTTTTCAGAGATTATCATCAGTATCACTGGTCCCCAATCCATGGGATATACCACATTAATAAACATTGCCAGGGGTGATCACAACAGTGATTACGAGGAGCAGCAGATGTGATAACTCTACCTTTGGAGAGACACCCAGCCAATATAACATTGCTAGAAGGCAGGCAGCCCATGAAATTAAGCATCAACAAGTGGGAAAGGGGCTACAACGGGGAAATGCCAAACAGGGGCAAAAACCAATGAGGTCTGACTGAAGGAAAAAAAATTAAATGCAAAAAATCTATATATACTTCATCCCGAAATCAGAATTCAGTTGTAAAAGGTCACCCTAAAGGACGTCTTGTGATAAGTTCCAGTTCCACATTTCTAATATTTTTTAAAGTAAAATAAAGTGGTAAAAGTGAAAAAGCTTGCTTCAAGTGGCCTGAAAAAGAAAAATAATGGGAATTTTTGAGATTTGGAACAACTCGCTCAATCTTTAAAATAGACATTATGGAGATTTGTAAAAACTGGATATTCTGATTTGTATATAGGTTTTTCTCAGGACTACTGGCTCTGCATACGTATTCCCTTAAAGGGTAACTATTCTCCCTGCAAGTTCCAAAAAGAGAGACATTTCCAAAGACCCTATGTTCGGGTTAACCTTAAGGAGAAGAAATATTTTTGTACCACTTGACATTTTAAAACAAATGAAGATGTTCACAATATATTTGCAGCTTTAAAAATGGCTCTTTTTAGTACATTCTGAAATAGAAATCCCCTGCTGCACTTACTTTGAAGTTTCTTTCACAAAATCCACCTTTATCCTAAACCCATTACACCTACTGAGATTAAAATTTTTTTAAGTCAGATTTTTATATTAATTCTGATTTCATTTAATCTCCAGAAAAATAACAGGTTTTAAGCCCAAGTGTTTTGAGTTGCAGTATCACACATTCAAAAATAATCAAATCATTCTGCAACTGTGTGAACTGCAAATTCAACTGCATAATTTTCATTTCAAATTTATCTGTATTTATAAAACTAAAATAGTCCTGTTTTGCCAATAGTCCCTTTTTTAAATGTGCAAACTGCAATTTCATCAATACCCTGCTGTTTATTTGTTGACCAGTTAGTTCAATTAGAAGTGCACATATTAACGAATTGCACTTAAGCTACAGAGGCTAAGTAGGGCACAAAGCATTTGGTTTAGCTTTCCTAACAGCTGCTCTAAAACCAGAGCAGCACAATGGTTCAGCTGGCTTATTAGAATAAATAGGAATCAGAGGACAGTTTTCAAGAGCACAGAGGTCTGGCTGGCCAGTTTTATCTGGATCATCTGTTTTGAGTCATCAATCCCAATAAATTCACTGCTTTGACTACAAAATAACTTTTTTTTCCTGTTATTCTCTATTGCTACCTAATATCACAGGATATTACATACATTAATTCAATATTATTTTATTTATATTAACAGTTCAAGAAATTATGTAACTGCAAATACACAGCATGTTAGGTGCAGATTACTTTCAGCAGCAGTAGCCTGTCTCACTGAAATCCATACCTACAACTATGGATGGCTTCAAGCATGCAAATCCCAGAGCTGGAAGCACAAAACAAAGATGTTCAAGATGGCTTCAGGCTATCACTTGTGAATCCTTGAAGAAACACAGTTGTGTTTCTCAAAGAGGAAGTTCCAGTTCCTACCTCCATTGCCTCTACACCTAAGTTGGAACAGGTTATTGCATTACACCTTGCGGATTTGCTTGTGCAGGTCGGTGCCAGCAGTCTCATTTCACATTAGTGACCTGCTAACAGAAGCTTTACCAGTGACTCTGCTAGGAGATATTTGTTTTAAACTTACCTTGCAAATACTCTGGTCTTTCATAATCTTTACGTCCATGTTTTCCTTATGATCTCCCATAATAAATCTGCCTGTGGCATTATTATTGATGCTACAGTAAGCACCTAATGTACGTTGTACATGTTTGCCATACAATGAATCAAAATGACAGATCTTCCTCTTTTCCCTCTCCATATGTTTTAATCCCTGAAAGGAGGGGTTTGTGGCATCTTGAGAACACTAAGATTATACTAAAACAGAATTGTTTATAGAAGCACATGATATGTGGTAAGATCACCCCTGAGGAAAAAGACTTGAGGGTGTTGTTTGACAAGAAGTTCAACATGACGCAGCCACGTGTGCTCGCAGCCCAGAAAGCAACAGCATCCTGGGCTGCATCCAAAGCAGCGTGGCCAGCAGGGCAAGGGAGGGGATTCTGCTCCTCTGCTCTCCTCTGGTGAGACCCCACCTGGAGTCCTCCCTATGGCTCTGGGGCCCCCAGCATAAGAAGAGCATGGACCTGCTGGAGCAAGTCCAGAGGAGGGATGCAAAGATGACCAGAAAGCTGGAGCACCTCTCCTACGGACACAGGCTGAGACAGCTGGGGTTTTTCAGCCTGGAGAAGACAAGACTCCAGGGAGACCATGCAGCAGCCTTCCAGTACCTAAAGGGGGGCCTACAAAAGAGCTGGAGAGGGACTGTTTACAAGGGCATGCAGTGATAGGACAAGGGGGAATGGCTTCAAACTGAGAGTGTATTTAGCTTAGACGTTAGGAAGAACTTCTTTACTGTGAGGGTGGTGAGGCACTAGAACAGGTTGTCCAGAGAAGCTGTGGATGCCTCGTCCCTGGAAGTGTTCAGTGCCAGGCGGAATGGCAGGCTTTGAGCGATGCTTTGAGCAGTCTGATCTAGTGGAAGGTGTCTGCCCATGGAACTAGATATCTCTAACGTCCCTTCCAACCCAAACCATTCTACAATGCTTTTATTCCACGATCATTGGAATGTCAAAGACTCAACTTAAAAAGTTAAATTCATTTCCATTTTACAGAGTTATCACTACTAGTCTATTTTGACCAGTAGTTGTTTTTCTTCATTTTTCTCAATTTAAGAAAAAAAAACCAAAAAAAAAACCACAAACAAAAAAAAATCCCCACCCCAAAAAAACCAACCACTACCAACCTAAAAAACCCACCCTCCCACGTAAAAAAAAAAAAAAAGAAAATAACAATGCAAAACTATGAGGAACTATTTAAAACTTCAAGTGTTCTATAAGGCAATCTTATAGATCTAGTCAAATATAAAAGTTAAGATTTTAAGGCTGAACACCTTTGAGAACTATTTCACAGGATAGAACTACAGGATAAGTCAGATTGAATGGATCTATGGAGATCTCTAGTTGCAAGAAGGGTCAGCTCTGGCATCAGATCCAGCTCTGAGCTGTATCCAGTCAGGTCTCCAAACCCACAAACACCCTGGCCAGCCTGTTCCACCCCTTGGCTGTCAAGAGCTTTTCCTTGTATCCCACATGAACCTCTGGTCTTTCAACTTAAGCTTGTTGTCCCTTGTCCTCCTGCCATGCACCAGTTTTCTTCTTGAAAACCTCCCCAGAGATGCAGTTTTCCTTAAGTCCTTCTCCTCTCAACACATTCTTGACCCTTATTTACTCTTAAAAAACTGGAATACAGAATTTGCCATTATAAAAAGTACTCTTGAAATACAAATTCTTTTACTGCAAAATTGACTTAGAGCTTTCAGTCTACAGATAATGAAGCTTAAGAATTATTCCTCCCCCTCGCACCAAGCACAGTCAAACACCACACATTTCAACTCAGTTTTGTCTCTTGTACTGATCAGAATCTTATATCTGTAGCTATAAAAAACACTCAAATAAAACAAGGCAGCATGTTTAACCACCCCATCCAAAACTACAAATAAATGGCAGTGTGGAGGTATGACAACATGCAAAATGCATGGAGACCCTGTAAAAAAAGTATCCAAATGCCTATTTTCTTAAACACTTTATAGCTCTATTTTTCATCTTACCTGACAAGATCTACCACAGTATTTAGCAACCTTGCACTGAGAGCACCTGTGCAGATTTTCATTCCTGTTTAGAAAAAAAAAAAGAAAAAGGGTCATAAATACAAATGGAGTTTTGGTTTTATTCTTCTTACCTAACTAGCAATTTCCAAATATTCCAAGACAAGAAAAATATCTTAAAAACAAGAATAGTCTAAAATGCACTGTTATGCAAGAAGGAATTGTACACAGTTATGTTCAAAGCTATAGTCACAACCCCCCTCTGGGGCCACTTTGGATCAACAGGAAAGTTATCAAATGTGCTTTTGTCATGTAGCTGTAACTCAGGAGTTTGATTTTGTAGATAACATCATAATTAGAGATGTGCAATACAGCTAGGTAATCTGTTTATTATCTGAGTCTTGTCTTAAGCAAGCAAGCGTGACTATCTGCCTTAAACAAGACCTTGCTCTGAACCTGTGGCTGTGACATCAAATTTTATCTTTATAACAAGAGCCCAAAGTTGACACATCAGCAGAAATTTCTATTCTAAAAAAACACTTCTGATCAGTGGAAAGTGAGAACAAAATAAAAATTCATGGGCAAAGTATAAAAATCCAATGAAAACTAGAAGGAGAACTACCAGGCCTATACATCACAATCTAAAGCATAAAAGCACTTCTTGACTGCAGTACTGTTTTCTGATACTGTCTTAATTTAGTTATATGACTTAAGAAAATGTCACTGAAGTTCTGTACATTTTTAGACAGTAAGTAAGCATTAAATGTGAAAGCACACACAGAGCAAATCTTGCACCTCAAATATATAAGTGAAGATATTTACTTCAGGTGAGTAGAAATGAGACAGATTTTGAGGCTTCCTTTCCCTCTTATTTTCCGGTAGAAGACACTGAACATGATATATTACTCTGGTAACACTGCAAAGTGTTCACTTTCATTTCTTAACATGCAAGGCTGCTTATGTGAATTACGGTCATTCATTAGGCTGGGAAAACAGTACATGGTTTTTTTTGTTGCTGTTTAAAGTGAAGGCAGGCGATTTACATTACAGACACAACAATTACCTGGGCTCTGTGGACAG
Organism: Melanocharis versteri; assembly: GCA_013397845.1. NCBI lineage: Eukaryota > Metazoa > Chordata > Aves > Passeriformes > Melanocharitidae > Melanocharis > Melanocharis versteri. The sequence continues at coordinate 44,062 of VZTG01007794.1, read as the reverse complement.
CACCACCTTCACTACTTCCCCTCAGACATCCTCCTGGCCACCCCTCTGACCTTAGTGAAGCACAGGGAGCTCACCGGGTGCCACTATGCCCTTGTGAGCTGCACATGGCTGAATGTGGCTCACACTCAACAAACTATCACCAGGAGTTACTCCTCAGTACCCCCTTCTCCATCCTTCTACAAGGCAAGGAAAGAGGTGTCAGTCATGCCACTGTCCCCCTCTAAAGGTAATTTTAGTAATGCTGTCTTTGCATTGCTACAGTGCTTTACATTTAGCTGCCTCAAAACTTATGATATAGATTAATTCAGCTTTCCAATTTATTTGGGAGATAACTAAGTGTCTAAAACAGCCCATTTCAAACTGAAGGGGCAAGTTCAAATGATCAGAAGAAGGACCTGACTTTGCAAGATCCCTGGGGTCTGCACATCAGTACCAGGTGTGCTCTTTTCACTTGCACTCCCAACTGATGCGATTAAAAGATGTAATTTGGTTGTCTCTGCTGTCACCAAAACTCCTCCGCTGTTGTCAGCAATCTAGAGGCTGCATTCCATATAGTCCGATTCCCAGACCAGCTGCTTTACTACATGACCTTCTTTTACTTACACCACTCAGTTGTTCCCAAATTTTAAATTCTGTGAGCAACTTCAAAAAGGTAGAACACTATCCAAGGGCCACATGCAAACCAGACAGAACCAACATGCGCACAAACTTCAATCTAGAACTTCTGGATAAACTACACTGTCCACTTATTTCAGCTGTGACACCAAAACTGAAGAGTAGGGGCACAACACAAGAAATACCACAGAGCATCCTCTAGCACAAACCAACCTCTCCTTACCCTCAAGTTCCACAACTGGGAAAGGTATTTTGCTGGTATATCAATACTTTGCTATGTTTGAATTATTAAAAATAAGAGCTGATGCATTAACTTAGGACTCTTATAGGCATTTCGAGAGTTTAGACAGCTGCATTGGTCAAAGATTGAGAAGAGCATTATAAACAGATCATCACAATCAAGTAAAAATCTTTTCATTTGTACTGCATAAAAATCTGTATTTGGGACACAATATTTTGTAGTATTCATATTAACTACCAGGAGAAAAGTAATTTATAAACATTTCAGATATAAGTAGATGTTTTCCTACAGCATTCTTTACCTTCCTACCTGAAAAGCCAGCCCTGGAGACAGAAAAAAGTAGCAACTGTTGGATTTCTATAAACAGAATCTAAAATCTTGTACATGCACAATAGGTTTTTGATTTTAAGGTGCAATGCCTGAGGATGATTCAGAGTTAGAAACAAGTGTGAAATCTTAATTTTGCTAGCTGGGGAGAGCTGCTTCATCTTCAAGGTTGAGCAATGACACGACCCTAACCACGTTCTGATAGAGGAGGATAAATTTCTCAATTTAGATTAAAAGCTTATGTCAGAGTAAGCTAGAACAAAAAATGTCAGCCAAGGAGGTACAATTTTGATTTGCTCTTCAGCTCGCCATATGCACAGCAACAGCCCTCAAGATGCTCACTCTGCAGCGTGTCCCTGTTGCCTTTAACGAGTCTGTTTTACCTGGTTGTACAGAGTCACACAGAGGTTAATAATGACCTTCTGGCCTCTCTGTCTCTAGATACCTCCTTTGTATTCAATATTCTACATTCTTGCCAGCAGCCTCTATGAAACTTCTTGTTATTGTTACACAGTATTAGCTGAATGTCTAAATGCTCACCCTACCACAGAATGACTGAGCAAAAACATTTTGAAGGCAGACTTCGTTTTTTTCTACATGTTATTCATCAAAACACAATACTGAGTTCAGAGTTTGATAAGGGACATGTGCAATTTTAGCCCCAAACACACGGAAGTACCACACAGCCTCAGCAGCAACAGGTAAGACGCAGATTTCCAAAGCAGAATAACTAAAACTTTCTGGAACCTGAATTTAAATGAATGAATACCCACAACTATTGGAGAAGTCTTTCCTACAGTTTTCACATTCTTCCACGGGAAGACTAGATCCAATAATCTTAATACACTGCAAACATACCTTGCCTTGGTAGACCTCTTGGTAATTTTCCTAGAGATGCCGGGATTTACTGGCATCATTAGTGTGAAGTCACCAACACATATTCAATCTTTCTTTTGTAACACAACTAGTAGACGTGTCGCCACAAAGCACCAAACCCTTTCAGCATCCAAGGAAGTTTCGATACTTTACAGGGCTATTTCCTTTGTATCCTTTGTCCCTAAGGGTTAATGATGCTGCAGTAACAAACATACATACAGGAAAATCTAAGGATCATCACTCAAAACTGGAATTTTTGTCAAACTGACACTATCAGTCAGATTATTTGAATAAGGTGGCTCCCTCCTAGTGCCATTTAATGAATGAATTATCCATTCATCTTTGAGGTTTCTTTGAATGACATGTAGATGTAGAATGCCAGTCAGAAAGCTGAATAGTAAAGTTGCTAATGAAATCATTGCTTTCTCTTCCAATCCTTCTTCCTCCTCCCGGACTAAAAAAAAATCCTTTGTATTTATACCATCTCTGGATCTCGCTACATGGCATACTAAGTGTAAAACAGCATGATCTAAAGCTCTAACTCTTAAATCCTTTATAGTCAGATTCATGTATTCATATACAGAGGATTTGTGTATTTTAGAACATTTTAAGAAGTAAGGCAATTTCCCTGGTTTATTTCTGTCTTTCTCAATATTTTATTGATGTCATATGCTTTATTAAAGGAATTTTAAAGTCACTGTCAGATACTCCCATGCATTTCGTATTACCTGCAAACTTCACCTGGAGATGGTATCAGGTTCCTTACAAGGTACCTATTGCATCTCACCCAATGTGACTAATTTAATGGATGAGAAAATGCACAAAATTTGACCTAATGGATTCAGTAATACTTTAATCTCTAAAAATGTTTCTGCTGCAACAATAAAGGAAAGAAATATGCAGTAATTAAAAATAAATTATTAATTTTGCAACACAGTATAAACAAGATTTTGCAAATGACCACAACCCCTTAAGAAACAACAAGCACAAGTGAGCATCTTAGCCTGTACTAAAACAAACAGCCAAAACCAAAAATAACAACAAAACTCAAAACCAAAACACACATAAGTAAAGTAAGCAGGGGTTGTCAGTTGACATCTAGCATGGTATTACAGTCAGGTTAAGAATCTTTCCTCTGAGGAATTTGGTTATTGCTAAATCTTTTCATCATTATGGTCTACAAATACCATTCACAGAATTAGCTCTCCCAATGTGTACTGAGAAGGCAAAAAACCAACTCCAGATGTAGAGGTGGGTAGCAGAATTCCCAAGAGATTGATATGGACAGGAAACAGAAGAAAACCTATGAGACAGGGAAAAAAATAGTAAGACAGCTCGACCGGAATTGCTCCAGTGGGCACACCCTCCCCAGCAAATTATTTTTTTCCTTATGTTTTTTAACACATGTTTAAAATCTTAAGAAGAAGGTGAAGAGATTGACAAGGGTTTGCCTGGACTATCAGGTCCTATCAGAGCCACATCTGCACTCTGATAACTTAAAAAAATATGTGCCCTTTTAAAAACATCACATAATACTTCTGCTTGCCAGGAAATGGCCTAATAAAATTTCAAATACCAAAACAAAAGTCAACCAAACACAATTAGACTGCTTAATTTATAATGGAAATGCATCTACACTTCTCTGCTGATTGCAGGCACTTGACTTTCAGCCCTACTCACAAGATAAGTGTCAGATATAACAGAACATTTGATTACCAGACTGCGTTCAACGTGCCTTTCTACGTAGTTTATTCACGCTTCTGCTTCTGCCACATCTTGCAGGAAAACAAATCTCACACAAATTCCCCCCTGCATTTTTGTTGCTGATACTGTTTTTCAGTTAATAATCCTGCCCTGTATACATGAATGAAAAGAGCAGCTCTTTCCAAGGCGTGTCCAGTTGAACTAATTTCCTGAACAAATTCTTAGACCTTTGCAATTCAGTCAAACCTGTCAAGTGCATAAAGCCTACCTGGATTTTCTCAAGTATGTGCATTTCAGACCTGTCACAAAGTGAAAGCAATTAATACCTACAATAAGCAAAGAAGTCATTCATCATTTTAACTAATATGCCTCTGTCTTCTAATAATAAAAATAAAGTTGTGCATAGCAAACAGCCATCTTACATTTGGTAGATTTGAGAGCACAGGGGTTATGTTAAATGCAAATACAGCTTTCTATCCACACCTCTCTCCCAATAATGTGTAGCAATTGCTACAGTTGGTCCTCAGCTGTTTCCCCACTGCTGACCCGCACGGGCACCAGGCACTGTGGGGAAGATGGCTCTGGGGACAAGGATGAACAGTGCTGAGGGCCAGGCAGCACAACCCCAAGGCATATGCATCTGCACCATCCCAAATCCAAGCCCTGGCAAGCAACAACTCTGCAGCCAGCGAACCATGCCCACAGCAGCGGTTCCCAGCCCCTCTGGTGCCCTGGGTGCTGACTTGGGACAGCTTGGCAGGCTCATGGCTTCCCCTTCTCCTTCACCAGGACCCTGGACCTGCTCTGCAATCTCGGATGAGTTGGCAGAGGAGAAGACATCTTCCATAAGCCCCATGGCCCCCAGCCTCTGAAATAAGGCTACCAGGCTTTTCTGCCCTAAGGTTATTCTGTACACTCCTCTCAGGTCCCACACTGGATCTGGGCAAACAAGTGAACACCAGGTAAGAAGCCTTTGAATTCCCTGTTCCAAAATTTAAAAATCTCCCATATTCTCCACTTGCACACTTCATTGCGTTAAGTATATGAATTAATATTTTTTAACCTAAGAGCAACACTGGGAAGTAGCTTTCTCAGAGGTAGAATTAGAGTTAAAATATAGCAGCTACAGCTAACCATCAATGATCAGAGTCACTTATTCAAGTGAGAACTAAGATCTTTTGTATAAGGAAAACACACCTACTTTATTTCCAAATAAAATGATAAAATTATCATCTACTTCATACCTGAACATTCTACAGAAGTCATATCGCATTGTCCAGGTCCAAAAAAAAAAAGAACACATGAACAATCAAAGCACCTACTCCGTGATGAAAGGTTAGTTAAGGCAATTTGCACTCTAAAGGACACCACTTACTAACACAAACAAAAATTCAGCACTCAGGATGACTCCCCATAATTTAAATCTTGGCTTTTGAAGTCTTACTTGTAACCCTGAATGCCCATTTGCTGTTGTTTTCTGTAATTCTTGTTACACCCAGACATCTACTTAACACCCTGAAACATTTCTGCATACATTCTACAAGGAAAAATCAGAATTAAAATGGATGAGGAGAAACATGATCCTTCTGCTTAGAATGGATGTCAGCTCTGTCTGTATTTGGTTTCAAAATAAACACTCAACAGATGTATGGGTCATATGACTTTAGCTGACAAGAGCTTCTGGATCTTATTTTTTCTCTGGTTTTGTTAGGTATGTCTCCCATCATTCTTTTCTGCATCTTACTTTTTCTTCTGAAGAATACCTGGTCTGCAAACTGTGATAAACATATTCTAAATAAAACTTGTAAGGGTCTACAGTCATTTCTTCATGGAGTATAACCTTTTCTGCCAATCCACATTGGAATTTTAGCTTTTTCTTCTTTTGGAAGTTGCAGGAGCCAAAGTCAAGGCTGGAAAAGAACAACAGAAAGACATCCAAGAACGAGATTTTCATTTACTTCTATGTAGGAACTGGTCTTTGTGTTCAGACAGTGATTGAAGTATTGCCAAATTTGGATAAGAAAGTGTTTATTTTTCAAAACTTCTTTGCACTAGTTTGAAAAAGATTGAATTTTTTTAAACATCCAACATTCAGAATGGTGAGACATTCTTTGCTGAAATGGTAAAGTTATCTAGAACCACAAAGAGATAATGTTCCCATGGTTAAACTGAAAAAAGAATTGATTTTTTGAAAATAGAAACACTAGAAATGTAGTATTTATTCTGATACAACCGAGAACAGAATTATACCCCTCTCCACTAAGGTGGTAAATGATGAAAAGCTTCAGATGTGGTACTTTCCAGCAAAACTAGTGAAGGAATTTATAAGAAGGAATACCAAAAAATATGGTCCTCAAATAAGCATGAAATTTAATCTTACCTTTGAATTCTACTTCTTCATTCAACATTTACCTCTCATGCTAACCGACACAAGAAAATACAAGAAAATCTCTGTGCTGAAAACCAAAATATTTACCTTAGAAGGAATTTCAGTAGTACAAGGCCCTTTAACTTGTTCAGGAGAAGCACTCAGCATATCCCAAAAGAGTGATTTTTTGTTCTAGAAGACATACTGGCTTTGGAATAAAATACCTTTTACATTTATATAAGTACACACACAGTATATGTACATACACACAAACACTGTATCAATGTGCACGATGAATAAAACGAACACCATCACAACTGAAATCAGTGGTTGTGTGAAAATACTACAATTATCCCCTCTGCAAAACTCACAGCTGTCCCCCACTGAGAGCACAGAAACAGAATCACAGCAGAAGTTGGCTCCAAGAGCATCAGGTAACTACTACAAACTGTCTGTGGCATCTCCTTGCCCTGCAAAGCTGCTTTGACACAGCTGCCCTCAAATCAAGGCCATCTCCAGGGCTTCCCTGCAGTGGACACGCCAACACGCCTCCAGCAATTTCAGGCTTAAACAGATTATTTTCAGTCACACAGGACGTTCCTTCCACCTTGGGATTTCAATCAAAGAAGAAAGACAAATACTGTGGAAGACTAAGATTATATTTCAAAACATGAAAAGGTCATACCTATAACTTAGAAACATGGGGGGAAAGCTACATGCAATATTTTTAAATGCTCATTTCTGGAACATGCGGTTAAAATCCAATGAAGCCAAGTATAATAAAACATCCCATCTTTCACTTCTCCCTATAAAAATGATTAATTTGTTCATTAATCTGCTGTATATCTAAGTAGCTTTTTCTTCAACCCATAGGTCAATGTTCCACCAAAACAAAGCTGTTACTCTAAAATATCATACTGATGTAAATATTTACATCCTGCTAGTATTACCTCCAGGATCATAGGGATGGATCATTTTCAATGAAATACAAACCCCTCTGACCCTCTCAGAGAAGAATATCTTCATGAGCTTTTTTCTTAGCTCCTTTCCTTTTTTGAACACATTTTTATTTTTAATATAAGCATTTTTTTAGAAGTCCTGCAATTCCGATTTACTTGCTTTTCTTTTTCCAAATATGAACGTCTATACCCAAAAGATCTTTCATTCCCTATGGTACACATTTTTAAAGTGATAAACAAAAAATTAAAATCTTTCAGGCAAAAATCATTGACAGACGTAGTAATATAGCTATGCTCAAAATAAATTCCAGTGCTTTTTGCCCTGTAGATTTAGAATTGGGAAAGGATATACATCAAGTGAACTCTTCATTTTCAACCTGCTTAGCCCTTATGGTCAGATCACACCCAAGTTAAGATTCAAATGCAGGTGACTGGAACAGAATAGTCAGTTCTGCTTACTTATAAGCTGAAGAACCCACAAAGATAGAAAACAGGAGTAAAATGCAGGAAAAGTGTGCTTCTATCAAATAGCAGAAAAGGCGGAGAAACAGCTTGTTTGTCTCCCCTTTGCTCAGGTGTAATCTGATATTGTGAGGTCCTGCAAGACATCAGAAGCCATCTTGTCATGAACTCATAAAATCCCAATGAATATTTTTGCATTAGAAGAATGTGAAAACGTTCTTGACATCTGTAATTCCGCTTCCTACTTCGATCCAGCCCTCCAGAGCAGGATGGTTTTCTGCTGTACCTGCTCCTCTTGGGATGCACTTTAAATGCATGTACGTTTCCCTCAGACAAAAGCATTTCTGATATCGAGTCCATCTTCACCTCTTAGAAATGTACCCTATTCCTGAGAGTACCACTGTTTGAGCTCCAAAACTACTCTACACAACTGTGAGACACTGGGGAAACTTGAAGATCACTTTAGGCAAATCTATAAACACCTGTAATAAATGTACAAATAGCTGCCTAAGCAGTTCTCTCTCAGTCTAGTTGGATGGGCAGTCATTTAAATTACCATTAACTGACACATTCCATCACATTTTTCTTCAGATCTTCTGTATTTTATCAGTTATTTTCCTGTCATTTCATTATCTCCAGCTTTGCAGGCATTTTGGTTTGCTTGTCACTGTTCACATTTTTTCTCTAATTTACTCTATTTCAACACCTTTCCCATTTCAGAATCTCCTTCTCCTTTTCTAGATTTCAAAGGCATTGTTTTTTATCTCCAAGTCTTACTTTTTTTCCCCACCAGGCTCAAATCCTTTTTCACTTTACACTCCTTCCAGCAATTTTCATTTCACATCAGAGTGGCATTTCTAAGCATTGATCTGAAAACATTTTACAAAGCTTCTTCCTATCAAATGCTTAAATAAAATCTCTTATGTCACATCTCTCACTTCTTTCTCCAACAGATTCCGGATGCCAATACAGAAGGGATGTCTTCCCTTCTGTGTCCCTCCTTTACGTGTCACCGAAAGGTGGATTCCATGGGTCCCACATCAAAGCTTAATTTTGGAAATGTTCACCAATAAGAATGAAGGTATTTCGTATTAGCATAGGAACAGCAATGCTACATAGAAATTATTCAGAAAATGCAGAACATATATATACATATACACACACACACATTTACTATTGACTCCTATAAGGCAGTTAAAACCAAACTGTTATTTTCATAGAGCTGTGTTGCACGGTTACTGATGGGAAGCAAGACCTTCAAACAGGACCATACATACAATAGCCAAAACTTGGAGTTAAGCTTTACAACTGCCCTAAAGTCCATTTATAATGCCACATTGCCTGGAAGAAATCTTACTATTAAAAAACATACTCACTAAACTTTTCACATCTCATAGCATGAAGTCCTTAAAGACTCACTGGAGCCTCATCAGGTTCTCAAAGGTCTTTGTAAGGTTCTCCCATGCTTTAATTAACCTGTTTGTACTGAAACTCCTGCAGACTCCCCCAGACCCACCCGAGCCACTGCAGGTTCAGAGTTTGCAGCAAAGCCCAGGCAGTGCCCAGGGCTGCCCAAAAGGCACCTGACAGAGCCGAGGCCATGTCCCCACACCTGGCAGGGCACCACCACCCAACGGCGGGGAGCAAATGAGGTACGTGAGCTAATTAGCAATCCCAGCACAATGTGTGCAGGGGGGACACAAGTTGTTTTCAAGGCCTCTGCGAAGCACACCGCCGTAACAGGCAGGGAAATACCAAGGCTGAAGTATGTGGTGATATTTGTTCACATCTTGTTTGCTTCCTCCCCTGCTTCACTGGTGTCAGTGCCCCTACAGATGCAGGACAAGGTGCTGAACCCATTTCATGCTCAATAGTCTGAATTTAAGAGAGTCACAGACATGGTGAGACTGGCCAAGATGCTGAGACTATCGATCTGAGAAAGCCTCTCCAGGGCTGGCGCCTTCCCAGTCCAAAATAAACAGCCAAGGGAAGTCATAAATCAGTTCCACAGCATCTAATACTTACTCTCTGTACTCTGGTGACATCTGATGGCTAAAAGCGTAATAGATGTTTCTTCAGTTTCAAAGAACAGTTATCCAAGTTTCCCTTTTCCCTTTTTTTCAGTAGAGAATCAAAAAAATAGCCAAAAGTAATATCTCTAACTATAATGACACCCATATATTTTCAGAAAAAAAAAGTAATTATAATATAACAACTTTGAGCACTAGTGTTAATTTGCCTAAGTCTACTTCCCATGCATTCTACATAATTTTTCAGTAAGCAAAATCTATACATTCTTCAAAGTTTTAGAATCTGCCCATTTCCAGCAAATAGGTCTTTTTAAAGGAACTGTCCAATTCCAAAATGTATTTTAGAGCCCCATGTCATCACTAGCTTCAGTACAATTTTTCCTGCCTAAGAATTGACAGTTTGACCAGGAAGGGATCAAACCCCAGGAGTAATCCTAAAAATTTCCATCTCACTAACTGATGTGCTTGAAGATATGCACATCCTGAGGCATGCCTGTAAATGGCAGCCCTCTCTCACAAACTGGTTCTGTAATTACTATTGCTACATTTCTAACTACAGTCAGTACCTTCACAAAAGAGACTTATTCAAACTACAGAAGTGTCAAAATCATTTAGTGTCTCCCAGAAACTATTTTAGAGAGGAAGCACAGATAACACTTGCAAAAAAGTTTTAATAAATTCTTGTGGAACTGTAGAAATGAAGATAAAACTTGAACTACTTTTGTTCCATCTTAAATTTTTAATAAAAATTCCCATGTATTTTTAAGTGAAAGCGTCTCCATTTCTAGCTCATTTTATCAGGCAATAGAATAATGATGTTGCATCAACATAAGAAACAACCAAGTGCTTTTTAAAAATCTGAAGCTAATATTTTAATTTAAAAACTTATTTCTTAATTAAGCCATGGGAATTTCAACATACAGCATTGCTTCCCCACACTTAGCTACTGGTTCTCATGTTTCGCGAACAACAGTCCATAGCAAATGTTAAAAGAAGAGGAGCTGCCAAGCCATAATATCTCTCATAAGATAAGAGATTGCCATTTACCTTCCTGCTGATTTGTCCCAATGACAATACATCACTGCACACATTTCCATTTCAAAAATTGCCACTGGTATTGAAGAAGCTTCAAACAGGCATAGACACAGCAAGGAGGTTTAAACTAATAAGGAAAATCACAAATTGATATGGATTGGCCATGGATTTTGCACAATTACCTAGTTAAAATTGGGTTTTATGTTCCAGAAGGTACTACTTTTACATCATTATAAGTCTTCAGTTAAATTTCATTTTCTCCATGACCAAGAAATATGAGCCTTTAATCATTATACCATAGCTTTAGCAATGGGTCATGAGTGAAATCAGATTATTTGTTTCAGTTCAACAACCATGGAATGAGACTCTGCAGAGCACAGTACAGGAAAATGAGAAATACGTTATTCCTTATTTGCAAAGGTAGAAAGCAAAGGTTTATTGTGATAGGCAATTGCTGGGAGAGAGCTGGAGATTTTGTTAATATATGTCACTGCTGATATGGCTTATAGGTATCAGTAAAAGTTAAATAATCAAAAGCAATGCTCTGTTTTGCAGAATAAAAGAAATGCCTGCAGTACGTTTGAGAAAAATGAGCCTCTGGTAATTTCTAAAGTCAGCCATGACTCAAATCAATGAGCTGAAAAAGCTTGCAGAAGAAATGATCCATCACAACCACTCTGTTTTATAAAAAATTCACTTTCATCAAGATTGCAAAATAAAAGTTTTTTAAGTGCATGTGCATACATGAATATATTCTTATCCAGACAGATACTACATCTATTGGCATTTTATTCCTATTCTGATTTTTCATCTCATATTTGTTATTTCCTCCTGTATCTCCTGAAAATGTTACACTCTAACTCATCACCTTTTCTGAACAGCCACCACCACTCCTGCAGGAACACAGCGAAACTCAGAAGAGGTTCCTCATCACCTTGGGCACCTGCCCCCTTCAACAGCTCTGCCGGTGCACACAAGTGATTTGTGCACATTAGAAAGGCTGGTACATATCAGAGGGATCTACATAAACCCCACATTTACCTTATTTTGCTGCTCGAATTCTGGTCTCCAGTCAAACTTTACATCCAAATTAGTTACTTTGTCATCATAAATGGAGGAAGAGCCAGATGTTCTTCTCCTGTGCATGCTTCACCCAAACATACGGCAGCATGCCAACAGCTTTAAGTGGCTTATGTTCAGTCCCCACTGTTGTTATATGACCACAACAGGTACTCAAGTTAAAACTGATTTGAGTGTTTCTTATGAAAGCATCAATATGTGTTAGTTGTACATAAGAGATGCAGAGAAAATGTTCCTCCACAGGACAGGCGCAAGACCAAGCAACTCGCAGACTCTGGGGCAAACACCCAACGTCTGTCACTCTGGTTCCTTAGGCTGTGCAGGAAATACTCATTCAAGAAGGTACTTTTTTAATGTGTACCATAAAAAGCGAACTCCAACTGTCAGCATAAAGAGTAGGAGATGCAGGTGTAGTTGTGGGGTTAGAGATTTTTGGTTTGCTTCATTTTAATCAAGACACTGGCTGTTAATAACTGGGGATATTTCTCAGCTAGCAAGTGGATTAAAGCCTCTGATTAATTTCACATGTATTATTAGAACAGCCAAAATAACCCAAATTACACCTACACTTTCAGTTGAATGTAAGAATTCCACATGAAATTACTTGACTTCTCCTTTTAGTGGAGTTCTCAAAACCTGAATACACCATCTGACAAAGAGATCAGTTGGGATCACGAAGAAGTAGCAAAGAGAACACAGCTCAAACACAAAAACAAGTCCCACTACAAAAATTTTCATCTGATGAATACCAGCACTTATGCATTTAAAAGTGTTGCTTGCATATGAAGTACTCTGCTAATACAAAATAAAAATGATAAAAACATTCCAGTACAGGAAGGATAAAACTAATGACAAAAAGGTAAAGAATACCTTCAACCCAGCACAATGCAGTTCCTGTTACCATGGCAAAATTCGACTTTTGAGGACAATGAGATTTCTTCACAGCTCCAAACCATGGAACAAAATTCCATTCAGCCAAGGAACCACCCAGATTTCAAGTCCGAAATCTAACCCATAGATGATCCACACTGATTTGGGTTATTTAACTTAAAAGTAAACTGTATTTTGAAAAGGGCATGAAGTGCATATTCTACTGGCATGATGGCTTCCACACCGAACAGGTTATGTTTAAAGAATACATGTTTGTTCAGGGCAGTCTATTAGAGAAATTACATATTTTAATTAAGCTGTGTTCTTACTTCAAAATAATTCTTGTTTTCTTCCTTAAAGCAGATTGAATTTTCAGTCTGCTGTTATATAGGTATTTCTGCTGCTCTGGAACACCTTCAGTCAGCAGGGTTGAGTTGTGGCATCTCCTCTGCTGTGCACCAGTGTTACTGAAGTCAGGCTAAGTGCATGTTGGTTACATGTAATTAATAACATGTGTTAGCTTCACATCAGTAACCCCCGAATTTTGCGGAATTTCTTCACAACAGAAACACTCACAAAACTGAAAAGCTTTCCTTTATGCTATTATATATAAACATATAGATATATGTATGTCATATGTTTGCCAACTAAGCCACTTGAATTTGGGAGCATATTATGGAAGACACTGGCACAGAATAATTTTTTGAATCAGGACCATGTTTTTGTACTTCGTATAATGCTACTTTTTTACCTAATTTGATAAAAAGTTCCCAGCATGATACTAGGACTTTACACTGTTGAAGATGAGCCCTTCTTCAAGAGATTAAAAAAAAAAATCCCTAAGGTTCTGACCACTGCCTTAATTTAAAAACAAACAAAAAGAATTCCACAAGTTCCGTTTTTTTGCCAAAAAAACCCACAAAAACAAAACGCAAAAAACAAACATGATAAGGCAAGGGCTGATGGATGAACCACACACACAACCATCTCATACTATTTTTCTGCATTCCTCATCCTAAACTATGGGTAAGGTGAGCAGCAGCCGTGTCTCAAGAGACAGCAGAAATTCCTTAACCCACCTGACTGGAAAGGGGAACTACCAGGTTCATATTCATAATGACTTCCAAGAAACTTGGGTGGAAATCTGGATTAGAGCATATTTGGTATTAATTGTTCTTGTAAAACTCATGAACCTTGAAAATGTCTGTGAACATTTTAAGCTAAAATGTGAAGTGAGCTTTCAAGACTAATTTGTGTTGGCAATGTTCGAGACATAATTACAAACAGATGTTCTAGGTCTGTCTAGAAAACTAAGGGATTTGGGGATAAAAGTCTTCTGAACGATTAATTATATTGCCAAAATAAATAAATATATGGTCATCTGCTAAAACTAAATATATATAAACACATAACCCCAAACCAAAGTATATATCTATGAAAATATCGGATGGATTAACATAAACTAGGCAGTGCCAAAACAGTTGTTTTAGGACACCAGAAGAACATGCTACAACTCTCTTTTAGAGTGAAATTATTACATACTTAATAGTTCTACCACATACAAAAAAAAAAAATATTGGGGAAAAAAAAAGAGTCATTGAGATCTGGACTCTGTTAGTTAGGGATAAAAACAGACTATCAATTTATTAACACTTGTACATGGCCTTAGAAGGTGCTTTTATTTTCACAGGGACATTGACTTTGTAAAGAAAATTAGTTGTTTTGGTTTTTTTTTAAGTGCAGATATTTCAGAATGCTGGCAAGAGAAATTAAATCCTGAATTAAGTACATCATTATCTTTAATTTCTGTAGTATTAAAATAACATATTCAGTACACCCTAAACTAATTGCAAACAGAGAAACTGGCAGAATAAAGCATCCTACCATCCTATAATTCCTATAATGTTTAACTGGAATTCTTATAAAAACATGAACCAAAAATCAGTTTATGACCATTTTTTTAGTGAATTCATGTCATGTGTTTTGAAAAAGGAATTACTTGTTCTAGGATCTTTCCTACTCTTAAAATTTTCTCATTCTGTGTAATTACCGAAAAATACAACTCTCCTAGTTATGACTTGAAGAAACCAATTAATTTCCCAAATACTTACTGCATTTAAACTGTTCAAGCACATTTTCTAAGATAAGAAAAATTTTGTTTATGAAAGCATACTTAGGATGTACACATCAAAAACATTTACACATTAGCATTTTCTAGTGGAAAACGTGTTTGCAGGATGAGTGGAGAGCTGCAGATAAAAATACTGGATAAAGGCAACTACGTAAATGAAAGGAGAACTACCTACTCTGGGAATGAGAACTGGTGTTGTCTCCAATGCTGATTTCTGAGCCCAAAAGCCCTGACCTTCACAGCAGAATGACATGACCTTGCTCAGCAATGGACTTCAATTGTACCACTGAAGTCTTTGACAAAGTTTTCACCAACTACACTACTGCTGGATGAATGCAGTAGTAGAAAAACAAGTCACACAACTGGGTCAGTTTCTTCCAGCAAAGATTGCTCTCCTCTGACCAGTTAAAATGATTGAAAATCATGATTGACACCAGAAGCACAACCTCTAGGTTTCAGTTCAGACCAGAGCACATTGACTGTGCACTAATACAAAGCAAAAAAAACCAAAAACACTTTCTGATGGCGTTAGCTGGGGAAAATGGGGTAATTACGAGCTGCAGCCCTTGTGCTATGACCCAGCTGAAACCAGCAGTCAACCCAGCACGTCTAAAACTTCAAGCACCTGCAGTACTCTCCAGTCAGTCACTCTGAAGCACAGAGATACATTCAGTTGTACATTTTGTAACAAAAACAACCCAAAACCTGGCCTTGGGAAAAAAAGCGTTTTACAGAAACTTCAGCACGAATGGAAAGTTGTTCAAGTGATTGCTATTCAAAAGTAAACCACCTACATAATGATAGGCAGCAATTAGTCCATTCTCCAGATGTAAGACTCACTGACATATTTGTCAACAAACACCAGAGCTACAGGCATGTCTGGTTCAGGGACTAGGAAAACAAAGGGAAGAGGAAAAAGCAGGTATAGATTAGACCAGCCTAAGGGGAGATTTCTAAAGATTTTCAATTCAAATCAAGTTTTGTGGGTACCATTCTCAGGACACCTCATAACTCCAAGGAGAAAGCAGCATGCAGCTGTGGAGAGATGCTTACACCACAACTCAGCATAGAAATCACAGAACCATAAAACCAGTTAGATTTTGTGAAATCTCTAAAAGTCACCATGTCCCATCTCCTGCCCAAAGCAGGGCTGACTTCAGAGGCTGAATAAGGTGCAGAACAATCTGTTCTGCTTAAATGTAAGTGCCAATGAAAATCCCACAATCATTAACTCCACTGGTCTTGCTATACATCCATATATTCATCTCTCTGTAATGAGTCCAAACCATTTATTTGTACTGGTGAGCAGCTACCAACATGAGTTGGGTCACCAATTCCTTTTGGTGACATCCAGGAGACACTGACACTCAAATTGCCACCCTGGGATCCAGGAGCACGTATAGAGAATCAAGAGTGAGTACAGAGCGACAGAGCAGATCCCTCTTTGTAAGAGCTACTGGAAGAGGTCATTATCTAGGATCAATAAGCATAGGTCATATACACAACGCCTGAAAATCCAGCTCTTTCAAACTGTCTGAAGAATCCAAAGGAACACTATCAAGCATACATGACACATTTTCACAGTCTCTTTCCATACAACAAAAGAAAAAAAAAAAACACAAACAAACAAAAAATAAACCACAAAAAAAGAGGGAAAAAAAAAAAAAGCGTGCACAAACTACCACCAAAAATATCAAAAGAAGAAGCAGAAGAAAAAGACTCCTTTATATATCCACACATCCAAGAATTTTATTGTTGGGGGCAAATGGATAGAAAAAGTAGTAACAAGAAGTACAACTAATCCTCACTGTATAAATAAAATCAATATATATATTTAATCAAACTAAGTCAGTATAAACAGCAGAAATTACATAACTTTTTTGTACATAGCCAGGAAGCTTATTAAATTTAGGATACAAACTCAAAGTGCTTGCAATTATCTATTCATTCAATAACTACACAAATACTGTTAAAAAAATAAAGCAGTTCTTCTTCTGGTGAGACAATTTAGCAAATCCATCTGAAAGAGGACAGGACACCCATATACAATAACTTCGTGAGTTTGTGACAGAGATTCCTCCATTCATCACATCAAAAAATGAAAGGAAATGTTATACAGGTTAATAGCTACAGAATATCCATAATTGACTTTGATATTCCACTACACACACAACACCTTCCAATGATCACTGACCTGTTGGAAAATTTGCATGAATCAATGTTTTTTTCTACATTCAAGATACAAAACTATGAAGACAAACTATAATTATACAAATCTTTACTACAATACATAATTTTAAGACTATCTATTTACAGTAACAAGAAGAGGACAAACATATACTTAACTATAGATGCTCAATCAGTGATGGCTTAAATACAAAATGCAACCTCAAAACCTACATTCTCACACTGAAGATTATCTTTTCTGATACAATATTTGCAATTATGAAAGACAACTTTCTGCCCAAATCCTCCATCCCTCACTTTGGGGGAATGAGGGGGAATTCTTTTTTTTCTCCCCTGCAGCTATCACTTGCAGGTTCGATTGAACCTCTAAACGAACAGATATCAATGAATTTCACTCACTTCATTGTTTTGAGTTCTATGCAACTGGTTATTTTCCGCAATGCAGGAGGAGGCATTGGAACACTGTCATAAATTCTTGAAAACTTTTAAGTACTGTGGCATCATTCTGAACTCACATTACAGGAGGAATTTAACTTTTATTTGTTTGGAGAGCAACAAAACAGAATGAATCAGGAAACAAGGTAAAAGCATCAAGCAGAATGCAAGGAATGAGGAGGCAGACAAGAACACCATGCAACTTTAAAAAACCCAAGTTCAAAAGAGCCCACGGCAGCGATTTAGAGGAAGAGCCGCAGCTGTTGATCACCCACCCTGGCAGCAGACCAGCATTTGCAGAGAGAGGCAATGTGGCCAGACTCCGAGCAACACCGCCTTCAGCCCTCTGCCTTTCCACCACTGTTTAGTGAGCGAATACCACAAGAAACGCACACAACTGCACAGGTGGACACATGCATCCTGTGTGCCAAGGACATGCTGCCTCTCCCTCTTCCACAGGTGCAATTTGAAGCACCCCAAATTTCTCTTGCAACCAGTCACTGCTGCCACAAAATCGTCTTATGTGCTGGAGGCTTCAGTGAGTGCAAACACCAACAATATCACCAAGCCCTGTCAGTGGCACTGGCATTACACATTAGGCAGCTTGACTAAATTTAGTGCTACACAGGGACCTGCTTTAAAGAAAGACAAATGTAGCTCACTTGTGAAAGTCTGATACTTAATGGAAGACGAACTCTAGAATAAACACAAGTCAGAACTGTAAGGCAGACTCATAAATAGGTTTTTTAGGCATTTCATCTCATCTCCATTTCTATGTAACCCCTGATGTACTTTACTAAAATTTGGCAAGAAAATCTTCCAGCAAAATAACAGTTGAGCTGTGTTTGCATGCCCCACAGGAGTCACACGAAGACTGATGCTCTCACTAATGTATATAAATGACTGCCTGAAGGTTGCACAGATGCTCCACTGTGCATCTGCACAGATGATGTGGTCATTTTGAAAAGCCTTTCCCCAGTCTGTTACAGAATACCTGTTTCTAGCTTCCTGACTTGGGGAATAAGCTCCACCATCAAATGGCTTACTGATAATTGCCTCATGTTCAATCTGTTGCGAATAAAATGCATGATACTCCTGCCTCACGTTGAGGAACAGTTGCACATAAAGCAGTTGGAGAACTCACGGTAGCATTTAGGTAGATGATAAACATGGCAATTTAATACACTTTGGAGTCTGCACTTTAGTTCCTCTACACAAGTCATGCAGCTTTTAATAACTGATAAATTTTCCCCTCCAACATGGCTCCAACCATACTGCCTGTGAGCACTAATTACAGACTAATCAATGTTAGCTCATACTCCTTCCTAAATGGTTTACAAAGAATGAATAATAAAAGCCTATTGCAAATGGAAACAGATTACCTTATTATCATAGACTCTGGGTCTGCATTCAACCATTTGCTATCAATGATAACAAGAATTAATCCACAGTAAAATTTCTTTGCTCTCTCTCGTCAAGTAGAAAACTGGGTATTTGCTGCTTATGCATGCAGGGTTGAATGCAAGAGTTCACAAAGATAACTTTAAGATGATTACTAATAAAAAAAATATAGACAATGAAATTTAAGATCACAAGGAGAGAGAATTTTTGCACATATCACTGCTATTTCCATATTATTCCATTTGCATCCAATGATTTACAATGACTCAGGAGCCAAAAATGTTCCCTATAACAGACAAAGCTGCAATAATAGAGAAGAATGGATTTCACACGCTGTTACACTACACCCTCTCTAATTTTTCAGATACTCTGCCACTGTTACCTTAAAATTTGGGAAAAAGAAATCATGTCTTCAAAAAACCCTGGTATATATAAACATAACTTTTACTACTTCCTACACTGCTCATTTCAGGTGTGTGCTTGTTACCATGTCTGAAAATACCATCTAAGTAGCACTGGGTATCTAAAAGCTTTCTGAAAAGTGCCATGAAATTGGATGTTCCACTGTGCAAAGAAGACTGATGTGAAGGGCACCACCGTGCACAAGAGGGCACAGATGAGACCTAAGGGCACCACCATAAAAAGGGGATGGGCACACAGAAAGGAAGGAGAAAGGGAGGGGAGCAGCACCATCCTGGTGCAGCAAAACACTGGCAGCCCTTCTGTGGCTGCTCAGTGAACAAACAGAAACTGGTCTCAGGCAGAAGCACTGACCTTCACCTCTGTGGTTTGGAAAGAGTGTTTGGCTTCTTATTGTGCCCATAATTCCAACATCTTTCCCCTCTGCGTGCTCACACACACCTCAGTGTTCACAAGCAAGGTCCTCCTCACAGGCAGGATTCAGAAGTGCTACTCCCAGGCGGGAGAATTATGGTTCATATGCCTTAATTATGAAACAGTTTCTCCTGACAGCCTATTTTTATTCCGCAGAGGTTTGGTTCTACTTTGATCATCTTTTTTTTTTTTTTTTTAATTTTCTTTTAAAGTACAGTTTTCTTCAAATGCATATGTCAATTTGGATTTCACAGAAGCTGATGATGAGTCAACAACTGCAGGTGATAAAGCCCATACTTCTGTCAGAAGAAAAAATGTTGATAACTTGACTATTTAGTAGAGGACAGGAATGATTTGCAACTAAACTGTGTTTTGAATGCAACTAAATTAAGAACTCAGCTGCTATGTAAGAACTGTATCAAAATAATTACTTTCCTACCCCAAAAAGAAGGAAAATTATTATTTGAACATATATCCAGATGTGGATCTGACTAAAGTCACTTTGTTTCACTGAACACTTTTTAATATTCAATATTTTAACATATGTGCATACTGAAATCCTTCAAATATATAACACCTAACCACACTTGGCCAGAAATATTTTAGATATGTAAAAGCTATAAACCAATTTAAAAGGCAATCTGTTAAAGTTTACATTGAAAATGGTGGTGCACAACTTCTAGTTTTCCTGCCTGTTTCCCTATCTAAACATGAGACAGACAATATAATATTGGTTCAAAACGTTAATATTGAATGAGGTGACACATTATTATACCACTTGTGAACTTAGACTGAATGAGTTCAACAAGATTTATACAGTACAAAAAAAAAAGCTATGTGTTATATGCTATTTTTGCCATAAGGATTATTACTACAGTAATGTTCTCACCATGAAAGTATTATAATTGGTAAATACTAATTGCAGGCATAAATAGCTAAGGCAAATGCCCCCAAAATAAACTGCTAATTATTTTAAACCATTAAAAAAAAATACAAGAGATTTTACCTTAAGGGATATGCCCGTTAATTATAACCTGAATCTCTTTTTCCTCTGCTTACCAAAAATGAGTCAGTCATTGGGTAATTATTGTTCAGAAATAAACACACACGCACAGACATCAACATGTATAGTAAGTTTCTTCTCTCTCCTTTTTCTAGGGGCCATGTGGCAGCAGCCCAACTAACCAATTAAAACAAAGATTTAAAATGGGAGTTGGCAAACTCATAATTTTTGGGTTTTATAAAGCAGTGATAGTATCAAGAACAAACACATTGAGTATGAGTTAAACCCAAGAAGACAAAAGTAAAATTTCTGATAATTGATACCTAAGCACCGCTTTGGGAGAATTACCTGTGAACTTAAAATCACCTTGAAGCTTATAAATGTCTTGTAAAATTGTTTGTACTATCAAACCTACCTAATAAGGGCAAAGTGCATGGTGACCACTGTCAAACTAATTGTTCAATCAAGAATCAGTAAGTAAAAGGCATTAGCTCTGCTATGCTCCATTGCATACAGTTACATCTTTGATAACTGCCTCGTGGGAGTTTATGGATCCTACATGACCCCTGTCAAAACTCAATTGACTTCTTCCCTGCAAATTCTATTAGAATTGGTCCCTGCATCACTGCCCACAATAATCAAGAGCAGAGAGACTGATTTATGTATAAGCATTTTGTTTTAGTCAACAGAATATAAAATAGATGAGGTTATGAGATGGCTGTTAAAAAAAAATACTCAACTGCATCCCATTCTGTACCACAAATTTAAAAAAAAATAGATATTTTAAATCTTTAGTTTAAAAACTGGAAAAGCTTCAGGAACAAAGGGGAGGGGAAAGGAAAAATAATTTTGTCTAAATATTGGTCTTTCAGAAAGTACCATAATTCACCAAAAAAAAATCATGAACAACTAATATAGCATGCAAATGTAACTGCTCCAAAGTTTACTTACAGCAACAAGCATTACTCTCACAGATTTTAAAAGTTCCCAGTAGGACCAAAACTGAATAATTTATTGTGAATGCATACGCTATTTATTAGCAAGTTTAAAAATCTGGGTTAACTCTTTTTCATAGATTTGGAAACCTCAAACAAAGAGCCCATAATCCTTCATTTTCCTAAAGGTATTGACTTTCCTCTGCTATAAATATTTAGCACTGTTTAACTCCTCAGCTCAGCTTATATTTTTAAGACACTAAAACGGACCAACAAGCTAAAATCTTCGTAACATGGAACACTGGTACAACAAAGGACTAACAGAACTTTAGGTATTTAGTTTTCATTATTTTCATTTTACTCCTGAATTTCTACAGTTTAAATGTTCCTACAAAGAACGAGCCAAGTAGCTTTATGTATAGAAGTTGCTCTCATAATTATGAAAGTTCTAATAAAATCTTCTGGAAAAAATTATCAAATTATGAGAAGTACATACTTATAGAAGAAAAGCAGGTAAATTCAATTAGCCAAATGTCATACTCTAATACACAGGACAATGAAGGCAAGAAACACATCAGTTATCAGTTTCATGGAAGTAAGAGAATGATTGAACATAACCACACTAGAAGTTCAGGAGGTTATGATGAAGGTTATATAAGTTAGGAAAGGACCATTCTCAGGAATGTTTACACATATGGAAAACAGAAGCGCAATATAACACAAAATGCAAGAGATAAGCAGACTACATCAAAACCAAAAACATTTAACCACTGCTAGTTTAAATGCATTTTGGAAGCAATTTGAAGCCATGCAAAGATAGTCAGATTTCAAGGAATAAGATACTTTAAACACTTGAACTAGATACCAACATAGAAGCTCTGGAAGAGTTAAGCAGCCAATGTAGAAAGTGAAGGGAAGGGTTTGAACAGTCCCAACCACATGAAGGATGTACCTACAAAGCAGAGATTAGAAAACCTGCAAATACAGCAGAACTGATACTGAGAATAGACCCTTGCATAGGCCAAATTCACTATCCTAACAGCAGAACCCTTCTGCTGGTTTTGTTTTAAATTGATAAATCCTTCCACTAAATATATTAGCTACATCCTAATTTTACCCAGAGAACAACCAGTATCTCACTGAAATTACAGAAAAATCCCCACAGCTCATTAACCATGTAACTATCTTTACTGCCATTATCCTGACCACTAAAAGTCAAGATGCATCTCTCAACCAGGCTTGTTTCACTGTAGCCTCATGAATCCAGAACATGTATCAAGTTGATCTAAAACTTGGACTAAAGACAGGAAAAGTTAAATTCAGATAAATACATACTGGTTGTCAGAAAGTCACATATTTACAGCAAGTTTTTCTTTAAGAACAAATCTTACAGTCTTGTAGCCAAAATGTGCGGTACCTATACGACCACAAGCCTACCCATCCAAAGAATTCAATATTTAGTCTTCCTCCAGTGGCATGCAGGTATTTAAATGCCAACAAAATAATCTTAGGTGCGACCAGACCAGCTGGTAACCATTCTTCGGCTACATACACAGAAAGTGCTCTTCTTGAAGAACCTTTTTGCGCAACAAACTCCTCTACCCTTGCTCTCTCTCACGAAAAGTGATCTGTACAGGCGCTCACCCCTCGCCCCTGCGAGCTCCACGCCCCATCCATCCCAGCAAACTGCAGCACGCGTGGCCCGCGACACTGCTGGCCGGCGTGCTGTGCCACCCCACTCAAACTAAAGCACACACATCCCTCCAGGCAAATTCCTCCACTTAATGCTCCATCTCAGCAATCTCAAATGGTGTATCTAACAGCCCTGCAAAACCCTGAGCAGAGGGGCTTAGCCCACCCTGAGCCTGACAGAATCCGCCTTCACATGATGTCATTGTATTTCCTTCTATAAACTTAATTAACAAAGCAGGCAATATTCTAACAAGAAAAATACCTAAGGAAAAAAAAACCTTTCAAAGTCTAAATAAAAGTATTTATTAAAGCCTCTATGCAGGCACGAATTTCAATTTGTGTAAGGTACAGTTACTGAGACCAACTGGGAGTAAGATCAAAACAATAACAGTAGAAAAAAACTGGCATATTTGCATATCTTCGAATTCTTTTAAGTATCATGAATAGACCACTCTTCAAAAAATACCTGCAACAGATACCTGCCATAAATTTAAAAAAAAACAAACAAAAAGTAGAACTTGGATTTTCATTTTAAATTTGCCTCACAGGCAATATTAATTGCACTTACAAAACACACTGCTACCAAGCCTCTGTCATACGAAGTATTTAATATCCATGCAAAACTTACTACTTTTATCATAATAAAAAATAAAACACACCTCCTAAAAATACACTAAAGCCATACAGCAGAAAAACTACACAGTGTATGCATATGACAAACATGAAAATCTTTAAAAGAATATATAAATATTTCAGACTATCTATGAATCTTGGAATTTTATCTATTTATTTGGAAGAGCTTACACAATGATGGTAGCAGTTGTGGCATGCCTAGAAAGTCTGTCAAAATTTCTCATTTACAGTCACTATTGTACTTTCCATACTCAAAAGACTGATTACAAGTTTAAATCTGCTTTTTAAGGAAAAAAAATCCTGCTTCAGTAGAAGAACGACCACATCAAAGTCAATCATTATATTCTCACAAAGACAGTTTTCTTAATGAAAGAAATTAAGAGAAATACTTAATCTGAATAAATTTGTTGCCCAAGACTAAATATATTACGCAGGGTCAATGTACAAAACTTGAAACAGAATTATCTTTTTTTTCTCCTACTATTATAAGTACACTCTTGAAAATGTCTTCATTGGTAATCACGGTGACTTTTCACAGACAAACAGTCTCAAGTCTGGTTTTTATAAGGCAGTACTATATTTAAAATATCAGTTGCAAAACAAAACAAAGTCTAGTATTTCGATACAAAGTTTGCTCTGGCAAACTAAAGCTGCCCTTTCTAAACCAGAAAATACATGTGGGACTCCAAACCTTGTCAGCCACCACACAGTGCTGTAAGGGCCACAGACACCCAAACTGATGATTAGCACCACAGATGCTGCATCACTGCATGAACACCTGATAAACAACTGGGCATCCGAGGGATGAAAACCCTACGATTTAACAATTAGGAGCAAACCTCCTAACAGCACCAAAAGACTAATTAGGACCTTAGAAGAAATGTTGTTCTTGGCATAGTACACAATTTCAGTCAGTCTACACTAATTGAAATCTGAGTTTTATTCTACCAAAACTATTCCACCCTTTGTCTTTTGTAACCAAACCAATCCATTTTCAGGCTCAAGATCCATACCTTAGGCACAGAGCTAAAGTTTACTTCTACCAGTTATTTTCTTTAGTTTCCAAAACATTCTGAATTTTGAACAAATCTGAAAATGCACACATATATTTGTATGCATTTAAAAGTTTTGCTCAGAAGTAGACTTCTAACAAATACCTAACTCAACAAAGGTAACAAAGTCTGAAACCCAATCTTTATTTTTTATTGTTTGTTTCATAAACCCAATACCAAAGAGTAATTGGAAACCAGTGTCCAGATATTTGTCACTGCCCTGTGCCCTGCAGAGCACCTGAAAGCTGGGTTAAGTGCTGTACTGCTGGCACCCAGTGAACAGTGTAGCCCCATTGCTGGCCTCTTCTTAAAACAATACCCTGCTGCCTTCTCCTGAGGAAGCCCACTTATTCATTCATAACAGGTACATAAGAAACAAAGAGTTCACTTCTCACAGGGTTTTGAAGAAATCAAAATTGTCTCCTCTAATGGGACCGTTCCTATCGTTCAGATCAGTGGATACGCTGCCTGTGATGGACTATGAATACAGATGACTTGCAGCTATAAGCACATCTTGGAGGACTCCCCATAATCTTTGAATAAATTTGCATTTATTGTCATTGATTTGGATTGTTCTGTAGAGGAGGACAACCATAACATCAGCTTAGATAATAATTCTAATACATCTAAAATAAGATGTGCATGAACTACTACAAAAATTCATGTAAAAATTATCATTAAAATTCATAACTGACTCTTGGGAAAATGGGATCCATGCAGCATCAGAAGCAGCTAAGGAAGTTGTAAAATAAACACAATTTAACAAACAGACCCAAGACAATTTGCATACGAAGAAGCCGAGATCCAACATCTAATGGAAGTAAACTCCAATGTTCATATACTAATTAAGAAGAAACAAAGCATGGTTTGCTCTGTTTCTTTTTCAGTATTAGCAAGACAACGTTTCTGCATAAAAGGGGAAAGCTTGAGGCTTTTAACCACATTGCACCTGATGGGAACAGGCAATAGAATGAGCGAGCCATCAATCTTAGCCTGCCCTTGGGCCACCAGTTACTGCCAGGCTGCAAAGTCCCAGCCATGATGCATACACCCAGTTCTTTAGCTCCCACCCCGTTCTTCAGTTACCACCCAGTCAACAAAACAGGGCCCCTCAGGCCTCCCTGCAACCATTTCCTTTGTGTCATTTCTGCAACAATCTACCGCGATGCATTTTTTCCCAGTGTTACTCGTGAAGGCCAGCAGAAGCTTCCTATTATTTCAGGATACTCGAGCCAGGCTGCAGAGGGGAAGGTTTGGTATGCAGAGTCTACCTTTACTTCATCAACTGCTCTAATCCACAAACATTTCTGGATGCAATTACAGGCAACTGGAAATCGGTGCAGTGAGCCAAGACAGATGCAATGTTCACACTGTTCTGAAAGACAAGCAGCAGAATCAGCTTTCCCCTGTCAATCCTGAAATAACACAGCATAGTGGAACAGCACATGGCTGAAGGATACACTGCAGTCCTGCAACTTCCAATCAAGATATTAGTGGGGTGGGGAGGGAGGTTTGTGCATCTTTAAGGCACACCTTTAAAGGACACAGGAAATAGAAGGATGCTCAGTACAGCAGGAGGTAAGTGATGTATTCTGCATTTTTGGTTCTATTTTTTGTTAAGTTACAGGGTTTTTTTTAAACAGCATGTAATCTGAGGTGCCACTAGGCATCATGTAAAAGGGGACATTATGACAGCTCCACATGGGGTAACATCCCATTGCTTACTAAAATTGGTCCACTCTCTCAATAATCAAACAACAAGTTCAACCATCCTCTGCAGAGGCGACAGCAGTAGTACCCATCATGTAGCTCCCCTCAGCTTTCAGTTCTTGAGCTCACCCGTCTGTGGACTCCTGCCCACCTCAAACAAACATTACCTTAAGATGCCAGCCACATTCTCTTTTAAAAATACATTTCGTTTTGCTCCCAAACATGATTGCTCATGCATTATTTTAACCTAGGTTCCCCTACTCTTCCAGAATGTAACTAATTACAGCTGAAAAAACTCTCCCCCTTGTAATTTACCAGATAGCAACAGACGTCCCTCACCAGAATTGTTACCTTTTTTTGTCATTTGTTTTTTCAGAGAGTAGGATGCTTGCTACTTGTTACCACAGGACAGCTGAAGAATACATGATGTCGTTTCATGATGCAACCTAGTCTAAGGAAAATAGCTCTGAATTGCAAAGCTAAAGCTAAATAAAAGCTCTGTCCTCTATGGCATACTAACATTTTTTTTTAAATCTGGTATATATGACAACCCTGCAGAAAGAACATCTTCTAACTAGAACTGGCACTGAATTGACTCTGGCAGAAGGTAAGACAGAACTCCTGCAACATTCAACTCCCTTAAAATCCATACACAGAGATTTGTGAGCAGAAAGAAAAACAGCTGGCAAAGTCTTTTTTTATCAAATCCATCTTTCCTCACACGAGTGTGTCACATGATCATATAACCGTTCCACTCTACTTTGTATGCTTTAAATTCATTCTGAGCCACCAAAACCATTTCACAGAAAATTTTATGATCACCGAAGTGATCACATAGAGACAAATTATGTGAAACATACTCAGTTATTCATAGCAACCACAGGTGATATATCAAGATTTTGTACACAGCCTGTTACAACTGAACATGCAAGACTATAATACCATCTAATTTTTACTTTAGAAAATCCACAATTTAGTTTTTCTCTAGTCACAGGTTACTTGTTATTTCATATATATTTCATATAGCAACAGAGTATGTAAATTTTATATCCCATATTATATATTCCAAAGAGGGAGGGGTTTTAAGTAGAATCTGCACAGCTTTTTCAGAGCCTAACTCATCCTTCATAATTTCAGTTCTTTGTAGTCATTTTGTTTCTCATTAGCAAATTCATTTCTTAGCTGGCAGAGTAATCAACAAATGCATCAAGCATCAATAGCCAGACCAAAGAAATAATCATTTCTCAGATAGGTACAGAGCTTTAGGTGATAGCTAGTATCTACAGTATTTTTAAACACTTCAGCATTATAAGAGACAGGTTCCAGATTTAAGACCTCAATAACTGAGCATCTGCTAGTCACAGAGGGGCTCATATTCATTGTTCACATTCTGCTAAACAATTCCCAATAAAACAGATCACTGGAAGATAATTTTGCATTTCAGTGTTGACCATGCTTCCTCATCTGCCAGAAAGATAACTAAGAGCATTGAGGGTACATTTACATCTGGGGGAGAACCTGCAGACTAAAGCCAGTGTGTCTGAGCACAAGGAACTGACCCCATCTTATATGATCAGTGTGATTGGAACCCTCCTCATCCTTCTGTTTTGAAATTTCTTCTCCTTTCCCAGTGGGGTTGGGTTTTTTAAGTAATCCTGCAGAGCTAACCTCCAGAAAAATGCCAGCCATCCAATGTCATAGGATGGGATCAACCATGAAGAAGGAACAAAGATACTTAAGTACAACAGCATCAATAGTAACAAAGACAATTTATCAAAATCTTCACTTGCTATTAGAAGTGGAAGAAAAGGGCAGCACATCTGAAGATATAAATCATCTATTACAGAAAACTTCTCAGCATTAGGATATTTTATATACCAACATTCAGAGAAACAGTCTAACATCTTTCAGTACCAAAAGGGATCCACATTCTGTATCAAAAATGTTATAGAGAATAGTTCACAAAAGCAGGAGGAAAAAAAAAACCCTAACAAAGAGATCTTCCTGAACATAAATCAGGCTTTAAAATTCAAACTTGAATTTCTAATAAAAATCCAAATCCACAGTCTCAAGTTTTAATCAGATGCAACTTCAGCAAATTAATTGTTTAAAAATCCTACAGTCCTGAAAAATACTGCAGGCTTACTTTTAGGTCTTCTGCAAATAAGAGAGGAAGAATCTAAGAGGGAAAAGAAAAATGTTGAAGGGGTTAAATATAAAAGCAACTCCAAAATATATGGAGATCTAACGGATTTATTTTCCTTGTGCCAGGCATGTGAAATGCACATTTCACTAGTACTGTAACAGCTGTTCCGAGTTCTCATGTATTCTTGAAGTATAATTTTCCAATTCTTTGCAGCATCTTATAGAAATGAAATGGCAAGAGTAAGCATTAATTTCCTGAAACCTGAGCTCAAATACTGATTAGGTCAGGAATGAAGTGAAACGGCTGGATCCTACAAGATGACCCCTCTCCTACACCTTACGTCCAATGTCTAATCCCTTCAAGAGGAGGGGACACACCTAAACACCTCCTAAGGTCAGACCTTGTGTTCACAGAGAGCAGAAAGCTACAAACCTAACTCTCACTGAGAGATCTGATTGCAACAGCAAGAGTATGTTTAAAATACAGCATAATTTCAAATTTCAGATTAGCTGAAGCACGTGGAAGGCATCAACCAAAATTAGTGTTGAAGAGCACCAGCTCCTATTCTCTTTCCTATTCTGTTGGAAAGAGATACACAAGTGTACTTTGGCAACCTAGAAAACAAAACCAAAGTATCATGAAGCCGCAGTTAATTTAATTTTGGTGGATTTCACTTGCTTTTCTTGCTGCTGGCCATTATGCAAGCGAGTAGACAAGCTTCACTTGTAATTTCTCCTTTTTTTTTTTATTTTAAACTTTTCTACACAGAGAAATTCAACATCTGTCAAGAAAGATGAAGCTGTCTAATTCTTACAGCCTAACTAAACACTGTTGCTGTGTCTGGCACCGATCTTTTTAATGATAATCTTTTCACTGAAACTGAGCAGGCAATTAAAAAACCTAATCACACTACTAAGGCTTTTTAAACAAATGATCTTTTTAAATGTTGAAGCTTTAAAGTGAATTTAGGAAGAATGTTAGTCAAATGCAACTTAAAATTGTCGATTAGGTTAAAAAAAAAGTAAAACAGAATAGTGCTTCTGCATGACATAGAAAAGCAATTTAATTCTGGATATTTGTTGGTTTAGGCTAGAGTTTTTTTCTAGAATTAAGGTTATTGTAAGTTAGGCTTTCTCCAGGCATATTTTTAAGCCCCAAACGTGTCCATTCACTTCTTCAAACTATATTGATCCTCTTGAATGTTCATTCCCTGGGCTACTACTACCTGTGTTCACCAGAAAACAGCTTCTCTTCAAAACAACAGCCTAGAAAAATTCTTCATCTTATTGTGAAACAACTTTGTTTACACAACAAACCAGGACACATCAGCCCTCTCTATGGAAACATTTTGACTGTGGATGCCACAAAAAGAACAAGCCACACAGGGTCTCGGTCATTGGTGAAACACCGACAGTTGTTGCAGAATTCAAGTGGTGAAAGAAAACCCCAGTTCCTGAAGACAGGGCCAGGCTCTGCTTGGAGCAGGTAATCCAGAAACAACGTGGAGCACCTGACCTCCACACGGAGCAACCCGCAGCACCTACCACAGAACCACCTAAATATCACTTTGGGGGGTTTAAAGCAAAGCACAAGAGAAGCAGCTGGACTGACATCCGCCAACCCCGCAGCATAATTAAAAGTAGTTCACAGTCTTTCAGCATAAGGAGAAGAGACATTTGCTTACAAGTGAAGTCCACTGCTGAAACAGGCAAAGGAACTAGACTGAGTAGTTGGAAAACATCGCTCTTCATGGACACTTCTACAGGAACTACAGTCACATCAACATACAGTGTTTATGCTGACTGTACACATTTCAGAGTCAACTTTCTGCCCATGAGGCTTTGTCAACACACAATCATGCAAAAGATGAAAAACCAGTACAACGCAAGAAGAAGAGAGTCCAAATGTTTTTAATGTTTTTCCAGCAACTGCTATGACATTTTTAAAATTCAAAAAGATATAACTTTTATGTCAAGGGTTCCTCCAAAAGCCTGATATTGAAGCCAATACTATACAAAGCTTTGTGGTAAATCTCATTAAGTAACAGGTCTATTTGATGGCCTACCACCACCATATTACCTTGCATAGAGTGCCAGCAGTAACTGCACTGCTTTAGTAAAAACTTGTTTCCTCAAATGCACACCATATTTATTTGTTAAATATAACCTCAGTAACTTCAAAATAAAAATCAAGAAGAAGGAATGAATGGATTTTTGTAATTAATTTAACCTAAAACTGATTGGGAAATGCCTTTGCAAAATTAAGCACTAATTTTTTTAAAGACTGTTAAAATATAATAACATAAATTTTTATTTATTTCAGCTATGAGGTAAGTCTAAGAGAACATAATTCTTCAGTTAAAATTAATCCAGAATTTTTTATTCTATAAGAAGCATATATATGCACAAAAAGAAAATACACCCGAACAAAAAAAAAAAAATGCACTTTTGGAAATTATGAATTCTAGGAGTCATCCAAGCTGAACAAAATGAAAACCTTTTTCTGTCTTTATTCTAATAGGAGATAACTGCAAGGTTGAGTCCACAAAGATTTTATTCTTCCTTACTGGAAACTCACATCCCCAACAGCAGTAAACAAGACATACACATGTCAAGGACAAACTTTATTTCATAGGTACAGGCCTAGGAAAAACTGGAGGTCATTCATTTTCACCAGTCAGAATGAATACTAAGGACTCACCACAAGATAAAGACAAAACACCTCCTCTATTAAAAGCTACTGTAAGTTTGTGGCAAAATTGGAAGCATTTCAAAGCTGAGAAAAGTTTTGCTCACAGAATGGGGCAGGATGGCAGAGGAGGAGGTGGTTTCTGTCATGGAGTCCTGGCAGAAAGCACAGGCTGGAATGACATTTTTAAACCTACAACCACTGATTAAACATTGTCTTAAGGCAAAAATTCTAGACAATGAGCTTAAGCATGCATTACGGTTTGTAGCTAAGTTATTATCCGCAATGAACTGATAACCATTCATTAACTTCTGAGCATAAGAGACAACTGGCAAGCTATTTCATGCCTCAAAGAATTTACAGCAAAAGGGAGGCAAACACACAGTGCAGGTGACTTTGTATCGGGAAAATAAAACAAATATTTAAAAATGCCATTACTTCCCAGCTGTAAAATGGATCGACATTGAGATGTTCCAACAAATGCAGTTTTTAAAACTGATTCTGAATTCTTATGTGCTATGAGCAGAAAAGTAAGCATAGTCTTTCAATTAATAACAAACAGCTATTAGTAAAGTACTTTTTAGTGAAAATTGATTTTATTATTAAGGCCTATATGAACAAGTACCAAATATGTGCTTCACAAGCAACCCTAATTCCAAGGGTCATAAAATAGTATGTGTACTGACAGATAGAGCTTGTAAGACTCTATGGGGAAAGGTTAAAAAGAAGATATGAAAATTTGAAATTAATAAGTCTACAGTATGCTAGTTCTGAACAGACGCATTCCCAAAGTCACAACTTCCAAGGCAATCTCTAAGGACCAGACCTTTGGCTCCATAATAATTTCTGAAGCACTTGGGAGTTCTGTAAATTATTTCATCTGCCTCAAAGCAGATTAGGGGAAGGAAAGCTGCAGAAGTGACCAGAGCCCTACTTCAGCTCCCCACAACAAAAAAGCTAAGAAAGCCAAACATCGCTGTATTCTGTGCACACCAAACACTGACATTGCTGAGAGCTCCTTGTTCAAAGACAAAACACATCCTTTAATAATTCAACTCCTCCTGAGACTCAGGAACAAGACAAGAGGCTAAAACCAACTCTGAAACACGATATTCAGAATTGCAGGTAACATCCACGTTCATTGGTACAGACTATGATACCTTACGTGATTTTCTGCCACCAGGCAGCATAACCACCCCGATACCTCGATGCAAACAGCCCCAGGCTCTCCAGCTACATGCCTCGCACTGGAGCTTTCATCTCACAGCCCTCCTGACCGAATACAGAGACACAACTTTCTACTGCTCAGCTCAAAATCCAGTTTGCCTACAAATTCATAGAGATCTTTTCAATTAAAAAAAATCTTGTCCATTTAAACCATCCTACCCTCTCCATAAGATGCTTTGCAACTTCTGGAAATTCAAATCTCGTACAGAAATTACTAATCTCTTCCCAGTCCTGTATTTTCCTGGTCATTTTTTTTAAATGTTCCCATGAGTCACACAGAGGGCCATATCCATGTAACTTCCCAGAGAAAACTAGGACTTCAGGTCTCACCTTTCCAAATCTGAGATTTTTACACAAAAATCAGAAAGCATTTTTTATAGCTTTTCATACCATAAATACATTGTTAACTTCAGTTGCCATCTGCTAAATTCTTTCTTTGATTTGGTAATTGATTTATACCACAATATCATCCATAGCAGACAAGTACTTTAAAAAAAACTATCTGTTCTTCCCTTATGATCAGTTTTCCCCAGGAATATTTAATATCCCTTCTGCTAGGAACAGCTCTCCAGGTTATGTCTCCTGAGTCCACTTCAAGTAAACAATTTTTCACACTGACATTTTCTTTAGTCTGTTGTAATTCACATTCCACTGGCCTCTTTACTGTTCCTTCTATGGTATCAGTTAAGCTGCATTTTTTTTTCCACACAAATACTCTCTTTTTGGTCAAGGACAAGCAAGTTTCACAGCTTTAGAAACTGAAAGGAACAATCATAACATCCAGCAAATTGCATGGGCCATAAAGTTTTGCACGGCAAAGCTTTCGGCTCTGGCAGAATTAGAATGTATTTTACCAATTTTAAAAAGCCATGTTAATTCCAAGTATACATATAAACCAGTTAGTGTTGGACTGTTTCCTAGTGGTACTATTAAATTTATAGCAGATATGCTTTTTGCTGCCTATAATCACTTTTTAAGATTTTCAAGTGGGTTAAGGTCAAATATTGCCCTTAAGGTGTTATACAAACATATAATTAAAATATTTTTATTTTACATGCTATCAACAACTTCTAAATATATGGGTGAATGCAATAAACCTCAAACCTCTCTCAAACAGGTAATCTAGGAAAAACTTTATTACATTTAACAGACAAAAGAACGGTTCTAATCCTCCAATTATGTATACAAGGTTATCCTTCATCTGTCAGGCTTCTCATACATGCATTAAAATATACACATCAGCTGACAATATCTTCAGCTTTATACATGAGCAAGACATTTAAAAAAAGAGGTGAGCACAGCCATTCTTTGATTTTATTGACCTCCCTCTCAAGTTGTGTTCAAAGACTGTCCATGAAGGAGAAAGGAGAAAAATGACAACCAGTCCCTACAAGTGGGCTGTAAACACAAGTAACGTGACATGTATTATTGCAAAGGGAATTTCTAAAAATGCAGTGAACAGCACCAGGAAGTGGTAAATGCTCCCTGAAATACTGAATAAAACAAACACCATCAAAATAAAATCTTGAAAAATCCAGTAACTTCCTAATCAATGAAAAATTAGTTGAATATGTAATTTGGTACACACATACCACATTCCACACATTCGTTTTTTTATCCTAAATTCCATAAAGGGCATTAACTCTGAACTAATGAATCGAACCCGTGTCATATTTTATATACATGCAACAGGATTCTCCTGTCAGTACACTTTTCAGTAGAAAGGTGAATCCAGTAAAACAACCCCACACCAAATTTTTACAGTCATTAGAGGGGTCTAATTCTTTTGCATACAATGCTCAGCAAGTCTGCACTCCTTACAGAATTTCATTAAAAACCGAATTTAAGTACTTTTGACTTATCAGAACACAGAAAAAAAGCAGTAATCACATAACACAGTCAGTGCAATTCAATAAAAATGACTGCCAAAGCAGCAAAGGCTATTAATTGACAGCAAAACCCATATATAAGCAATACATAGACCGACTACATGTCTAATAAAATACTAGGTATCCATTGGAAGGGGCAACATTAACTTCTTTCAGCAACTGGGCTGCTCACTAAGAGCCTCTATAACTTTTCTTCTATTTTTATACCTGTCATTCTTTTTAGTGCTCATCAGCACCACTCATCTACTTTCTTAGCCACAGAAAGGGACATTTTATAGTAAGAGATACTTACAAAAGTATGATGTGCTTAATTCATGGAACAAAACCAAAACTAAAACAAACAAACAAACAAAAGACCTAACATAATACTGTAAAAGATCTTACTGATGATAAAATACATTTCATTGCTGTATTTGTGTTATACCTGATATTATACATATCTTGGGTGGATTACTGCATAGCCTTTTTCCTGGGGCAAAGAATTCAGATAAATCAATCATCACATGTTAAGTTTCATACAGTATTTCAAGAAATTGCTTCCATGGCTATTCCATCTGTTGTGCAGGAATATCAACTACTACAACTGTTTTAATATGACAAGTGGATAAAATTCATAAATAGCTGAGTATCCAGTCTCATTTGCTAAACCAACATAGATGCTTATGACCATAAACCTCTGAAGTGGTTTTCTGTCCCACTTCATTTTTTCCTTCAAATCTTTCAATCTGTTTTTGCTTTTTCAGAAATCTGGACTAAGATACTCTCAACAGCTGGAGGACTTGGAGTCAATACACCACAGAAATCAAAGCCAGCTACACAAAGTACGAACCCACACCAACATTCACTTAATGCTTAAAATATCTGTATGCAGAGTTTGATCAAAAAACTCTTAACTTTTTTTCCAGAGGAAATTAAACTGTAGTGTACCAGCCCAGCATAAACTTTTTCATCCCATACAATAGTCAATAAAGATTTTGAACACAATGATCTGCAAAGTGGAATTTATTTCTCACACACAAGGTGCATAGAAATTGAGGAGATAAAATTTATGAGATATACTTTTATGAGACATACTTTTATACTTCCTTAGTACACCACTTATCTCAGAAGGAGTAGCAGGCTCTTTTTCTGTGACAGAAAACAGCAGTCAGGCCACAGCAAGAAGAAGAGGTGTCATGGTTTATCTCACCAGGGAGGAGTAGTACTCAAAACAACACAATAGGAAAAAAAAAACAAAAAACACCAAGAAAGCACTTCAGATTGAACCTTTACGTTAAAGTGAGCTTCTTTCAAACTCTTCTTGAAACAAATTTCTGCCCGAGAAATACACTGAACAAGTATTTTACCCTAGAAACACAGACAGTTTATTTCATGCTCAGTATTTCCAGAGACAAATCCCTCCTCCCTGAGGACCATGCTTCACCAAACATCTCAACATCTTCCTCCCTATTCCACCATGCTCCTTCCCACTACCAAGAATGCCATCACCACAGAAGTTGTCTTTTCAGGTCACCAATGCACACTCCAAGCAGTTGAATGAGACATTTGAATCAGATTGTATGAATGAGCCATATCTGGGTGAATTTTAAGAAGGGGTTTACAGTTGATAAGACTGTTTTCACTTCCTCTTTTTACTCAGTGATGATCTTTTACTCCTTTTCTACACTTCGACATCTTCTGTGATTCTGAGATCATAACCACTCCTAATTACACCTTCATAAGTAGTGCTCAACACACTTCCTGGCTTTTTTCCTTTGAATGCTTAAACCTGATGACACAGGCAGCACACAAACACTACACGAACACCCAGGAGGCAAGCCCACCCTTACTGGAGCCAAAATTGTGTTTCCTACCTATTGACTGCAGGATAAGGTACTCAGAGGCCAAGAAGATACTTCAAAAAAATACCCATTCTTTAATTTTACTTAAGCTTGAACAATGAAATTAACAGCAACGCAAGCCCTGGGCTGAAGGCAGCTAGCAGTTATGATGATAAACAGGAAAGCTAAATATTTCATGAATAGGGGATTGCAGCTCGAGTTAGCATAGGAATTACTGGTGTTCAACCAATTGTGCCGCTTGACAATGACCGCACAGTCATCAGGACACCCTTGGGAATGACTCAAAACTTAATTTGGCCTCCAAATAAAATCTCCCATTCAGCCACAGAGGCACTTGAGAACTGTGATTGCTGGAATTAAGCACAGATCCCAAAATAAGTAAAATCAGTTTCAAAAATGAAGTCAGAAATGTTGAGACACTCCCACGGAACCAAGACTTCAGTCAAAGAGAAAGTATTTTCTTTGTTGTAAGAAACAACTGCAGATATCTGCAGTGTTTCTTCTGCTAAACTGAAGCTAGAATATGCTTCTGAGGAAGTAAAATATGACTGAAACATGACTTGGTAAAGAAATGAGGGAGGGATCTCACGGTCCAGGACTAGGCTGCACTAAAATGCAGAAAAAATTGTCCTCAACACTAACAAGCCAGTCAACCCTGCACACCTGAAAGCCCTACTTCTTCTAAAGACATCCGTAAGAGCTTGGAAATTCCCCTAATTGTCCTTCTTAGAGTTTCATTTTTAGCTACAGCAGACTAAAAGCCAGCTACTACCAGACAGCACAGCCCTGACCATCAGACCTTGACTCCTGTTCAATTGCCACTTCAGCTCTCTTCCCCCAGCAGCAAGCTCGTTCAAGGGCACCGAGACTTTTCTATTTTGGTCAAGTATGCTTTCTGCCAGTCTATTTCTCTGCACCAGTGTATCATAGGTCCCCTGAGCAGCAAAGTGCCAAATGAGAAGCAGAAGGTGCATGCAGGAAGGAGAGCAAGGCCTCGGGAGAGCAGTAAGAATGCCTGCCCTTTCAGTAGCCCCTAGCCAGCACATCAGGTAAATTGCCATGCAGATCCACAACCCACTTCAAAACATGAATGGGTGGGGTGGAGAGACACAGAAAATTCCATCAGCCTCACCCATCTAATTTTGGGTAATTCAAAACAGCTGCTGCAACTGGTTCTGAAGACAACAAGACTCTTCAAGGGAAAACAGCATCATTCCAGACACCATACAGGCAAAAGCACAGAGTGGCTTTTGAGGACAGCCACAATGGAAGTAACCACTAACAATTCATGAATTCCAATACCTATGCACAAGATATCAGTAACGGTTCTTAAAGAATTTAAACAATAAATTCCTAAAGCAGTACAAAACTTTGAGCAACTTACACATAATTAAAAACTTTCTAATTGTGTCGTTACATTAGCTAGAGGTTACCATATTTTAATCACTCATGTTTTCCCTTTTTTCTCTCGTAGTGCTGATTATAATTTTGTACTTGCACAATTACAGTTCAGCCTAAGGAAATGGATACTAAAGACAATCCAATCCACAAACTTATTTTCAATAACCACAAGCAAAGAGTATTTATACAGAGCATATTAATATTTTAAAACATTCATATTAGGGACTGCACCATGCAGAACAGAAATACAGTATCAGGTGTGGATTGCAGATACACAGTAAAACCTAAATTGAGTAAAATTTACAAGATGACTACAACTTAAATGGTCAGTCACAGCTTGACAGGACAACAATTTTGATATAATACCTTTCAAATTACAGAGCAGCATAAGCATGAAAATTGTCTACACAAAATCCCAACACAGTAATAGCTTTAGGGCCCTTTAAAGCATGTCTAAAATTTTCATTTTCCATAAATGACAGGCATGGCAATAAAAACTCTTGACCTGGGAGAATTTATTTCTAGCAATGCCTCTTCTTTTTCTGTTTCTCCTATTATTAACAGGAGCAGAGCCAGGTTGGCAGCAGCAGATGTGAACAATAGTCTCGAGACCACAAGGCAGGGGAAGAGGGGAGGAAGGAGATTAGCAGTAACCCATATATTACCTAAAGCAAGCCCAGAGTATCCAAAGCCATGAGGAAGCAGCAATTGAAGACCAAAATACTACGCAATGAAAAGAAGGGTTTACAGCTAACAGAACCTGAATTACATTCTCAAAACAAGCCTCCAAGATAATTAAACAGTCGGTCAAAAACACCGACCAAGGGATATTCCTAACAGCAACACGTGAAACTCCTGACCACACTAAAAATGGGTGCTGTACGGGAAGTAAACCAAATCAACAGGCAGGCCAGGACAACTTCTTATGAATGCTACCCTGAATGCCAGAGCTTCCTTCTTCCCCCCTTCAACCTGACTCCAAACAGAAGGAATGGGAGATGGAGACTGTAAGCGTAATTTCTGCTACAGACCTCCTCCGGACAAGACACTGCAGAAAAAGCACAGTCTATGTCTTCACTCTCTCTCGCAGAAGATTTTCCTTGCAGCATGGGACAGCAGCCTGAAAGCCACTTCTATGGCTCCAGCTGGCGTGAGGGCAGAAAAAAAGTATTTCTATACTGCTTTTCATAAAGTTGATTCAACACTATGGGAGTACGTTGAGATGGGGGAGGGAGAGTCTCTTCTCAGGAAAATGCTGCCCTTTTTCAGGCTGTCATTCAGCTTCAGAGAGAAAAGTTAGTGGTGGTGGTGGTGGTGTTCAAT
This sequence comes from Melanocharis versteri, assembly GCA_013397845.1. Taxonomy (NCBI): domain Eukaryota; kingdom Metazoa; phylum Chordata; class Aves; order Passeriformes; family Melanocharitidae; genus Melanocharis; species Melanocharis versteri. Next base: position 4,967 of record VZTG01007794.1, on the reverse strand, counting down.
TTCTCAGGTCTTAGGAAACATTCTCACAAATGTACATGGAACCTGAAATTATGATACTTTGTATAGCTCCTGTCTCACATACAATTTTGTTTCACATGCTTTGCTCTTACTTCACACTTCAGGTACATCAAGAGACAGTGCTGCAATTTCGCTCCTAACTGTCAGGATGCTCCATCAAGTTACAGCATATTATTCCCAGGATTATCCTACCCCAGAAGCACAAAAACATACCTGCTCCTAATACTCACACCGTGATTAATAAGATTTATTTTTTAATATTCCTTTACTCCATAAGAGGTTACGCATCTTGAAAACTACTGGAACTCCGTCTAGAATTTTGACTGGCACTGAAGGGACATGAAACACACCATACTTCTCACATCTAAAAAACCTTATTGACTTATTGATATGGTACCACATCATGCTGACCAACTTTATTCATTTATGCAGTAATTCTAAGAATTATGTTCTTACATATGTTTAAGGAATTTTAAAAATGTTGTTGTTCCATTCTATAAATGACCATGGAAATAAAATATTCTACAGGAGGGAAAAAACCCAAAACGGATATTGTTTTATATCTAAAGAACTATAATACTTAACTATCTTCATTTGATGAGAACTGATGCAAAGTTAAAAGTCAAAGAATGCATCATCAAATATCAGTTTTCCACACTTTAGAATCCCTGTAGAACAAAATATATGTATAGCAGGAATACCTAGAGCACCAAAACAGGATGTTTTCAAGAAACTAGCCTAAATTTAAAGCTATTTCTGTATTAACCAGCAACAGAAGTATTTTTCAGCTATAAATAAGGAGGCAGTGTAGATTTTACAGCATTCTGCATTACTGGAAGCCTCACGCACACTAAACATCACATAATGAAAGAGCATCCATTAGTTTGCACCTAATCACCCAGCAAAGCTGGAAGCAGCAGAACTCCGATGCTGTGCTGAGAGAGATGCTCTCTTTCGTGCTTAAGGAAGCATCTTTAGCTCTACCGATAGACCTATCAAGCACCAGTGGCTTCACTGGTGAATGACAGAACCTTCATGGAGAAACTTTCATTGCTACAGAGCCAAAATAATAAGCTACTCTCCTCTCTTGACCTCCCTGCTGCAGTGTGAAAGGGGTACACTTGAACAGTTAACAACTAGTTGTCCTCAGGCAGAAACACAAAAGCCAGGGTCACAGTGGTAGGAAGGATCATACAATCACAACCACCTCTCTTGTCACTCTCTTTCTGAGTAAAACCCTGCTTCTCTCTACTTAAAAAATTCCATACCGTGGTTAAAACTTAACAGTATTTTTGTACCTTCAGGCTGCCATGAACTTTGGCACACCATACTTTATCAATGGTATGCCAACTTCAATGCTGATGAAATAACACAATGTTGTATTAGTAGCAGTAGTCATAATAGCAGTAATAATAATAACAAAGAAACCAATTTAAGAGTGTGTCAATGCTGAAGACACAGGACTGAATGCACAGTTCTGAAGGTAAAGGTGTTTCCATTTGGCTATTTTTAAATCAGGTGAAATCGAGCAAGGAGCACACAATTGGCTGGCCTGTGTTTAGTACCCTGTAATCACCCAACTATTCAGGCAATTCTTGGTTATATTTCCCATACTGCAATAAAGTTTGCTGTCACATCTAGCTTATCACCATTCCTAGCTTTAATGTTTTTTCTCTTTCTAAATATGTTTAGAAAACTTGTAGTCATTCAAAAATACATTCATACTCCCTCTTAACCCACTTCCTGAGTCTGAACCTCTGACCTTATCCAAACAAGAAACACTAATGTCTTTTATTTCATGGTCTATACATAATGTTGTTCATTACTTATTCTCATACATTCATTTCCCTTAAAGGCATAAGTGGTATAGCATTTTGAAATAGGATGGTGTTACCTCTTTTTTCTACTTTTCTGAGACTCAGATTCTATAAAGTTTGTTGCAGTGGATTCTTGTAACTACAAGGCATTACAGAAAGGTTTTATGAAAAGCAAACAAACACCAAAAGGTGTCATTTACTTTCACTTCATTTTGATTCTCAATCTGTAACAGGCTGGGTATATTTTCAATTCAAAATCTGAAAGTCGGACAAACATTAAAGAGGTATTAAAGCATGGAAGAAGCCATACAGAAAACCTTTAATTAGTAAGAGAAGAATAATATTTTCTGTAGCTCTCCCCAGGAAATTGTTGGGAAAAGATGCTGGCCACTCAAATTTTGCCAGACTTCCATAAAAGCAAAACCAGCATGTTTCCAGAAAGGCATTGACCTGAACACTACAGATACTCTCGCAAAAAATGTACCATTATGTACGGAACACATCATGTTCTCCCAAGACACTGCTTCCATAGAAATACACACTGTCAACACTCTTCTTTATCAAAATTTGCATTTCAGAGCAAATCTTTACTGCGTATCCTATTCCAGAACAGTATTCTTTATAATTGCTAACAAAGCACCGTTCAAACAGCTATGCTATCATAGTAAACCATCTAGAGCAGAGCATTTTAGCCCAGCCTTGTATAAAAAACAACATGAACCGCTGAACTAGAAAAGACAGGGTTCTATTTGAAGTAAGAAGAAATCACAAAAGGGGAGACAGTTACAAAAACCTGCCATCTGCTCTACATACAATGTAGACCTAACAACAATGACCGAAAAATTTACTTTCACTATAAAAACAGTACCAACAGCCCAATAAGGTAAGGAAGGGTTGTTAATCTTTCTGCCATTAGACGTATTAAGTATACATACACATACATATATATATGTGTGTCCTTGTATATAAATACTTCAGCACTTTAAATCCACAATAATATTCACTTTAATTGAGGTAAGATTAAGCAGAACTACTGCACTGAGCTTTCCTCTCTGAAACAGAGCAGCGAACTGCCCCCAACAGTCAACCTTACTCTGCTTTGGTGCATCAGACCCTGGCTGTAGGAACTTGGTCATAGAGTAAGTCAGCACCATCACAAGCCTATGACCTGAAATCCTGGCAAGGCCATGCTGCCTCTCAGCAGGCAGTGCAGAAGGAAGATACTCTGCACTTCATTACCCATCTTCTGGCTCACCCAGCACTTCTCATACAGCCTAAAACTGCATCAAACAACATTCACTACTACAAGCCGAGAGACAAAAACAAGTATAGAATTACACATCACAGTGTAAAGCCTCAAACATTAATTGCATATATAGAAGGATTGCTAAAGCGCTAAAGCAACGTTAAGAACCAGACTTTTTTAAAATTTGTGTTCCTGTACTGCCACCTAAAGATCAGAGTGAAAAATAGGAACAGTAGTGGACAACATGACTTTTATCTGTAGTCCTGGAATTGTGCAGTAACGTTTTTCTGCTACCTCACTTTGGACAAAGACTACACCAGATTCGACCAGATCGAAACCAGGATGAAACAGTTCTATTTCACATCCCAGTTTAGCAGCACTTCACCATTTGCCTAATTTCTATACATTACCAAAAAAAATTTTAAAAAATACATCTCTGTATGGATATATATAATAAATCTCCTTTAATTAGATGAATGTCAGCTTGGACAGTCTTGATCTATAAACTTTGTCTAGCCGCAGCATATTTTGCAAAGGAAGACAGATTGGTGGAAATATATTTTTTTTACTTCCTCATCTACTTTTTTTAATTTAACTGCTATCACTATATAGAAAAAAAGAAAAAGAAACACAAATTGATAACCTCTCGTGATATAACAAGCTGGTAAATACCATTATTTCTCCCAACAAAACATGCCCTGGTTACATGTCTACATCCAAACACCTCAGATCCACTTTTACTCCTCCTGTTGTGGCACTCAGCCTGTCTTCTGAAGTCTGCAGCCTCTCACAATTTCAAGTGGAAAATATTCAGTCACCACCACGAAGGACTCTGATGTCACAAGTCAGACCTCACAGATATAATAGCTAAAAATCTTTTGAGTTTGGTGTGTATTTTGGGGGCTTTTTAAGGAGTTTTTGTTGGGTTTTTGCTTTGGTTGGGCTTTTTTTTTCAATATGCTGAAGTAAGATGCAAGCATCACCTGGAATTGTCAATTTTCAATTGTTTTGTCATTGTCAATTTTTTCTTTAAGNTAAGATGCAAGCATCACCTGGAATACATTGTCAATTTTTTCTTTGATTAAATAAGAATCACATTCTCATATCTTTAAATAGAAGCTGAGATGACCTGTAAAGGACATGAAACAAATCACCTGGGTTGTTTCAACAAACAAAACTTCAAATATTTTCAAAATAATCCCCTTCCACCCCCACGCCCCCCCAAAAAACACAACCCAAACAAAGAAAAATCAAACCAAAGCAAAATCCTAAAAAAGTCAGCAGTATCTAATTTTCTCCTGTCTCCCTTTTTCACGTCTTGGCAATTATACAGGGGTTTGGCTTATCTAGCAGTATATTTCAGGTGTTAATAATTTACAGATGTTCTTCAAACAGCTCTACCACAATCCAGCTTGCTTGGAAACCGCTCGAAGTTTAGAAAACAGTTTCGTTTGTTTCCTTCTAAACAAACACCGAAAGTCACTACGTGCTTGTCGGTTTCCACTTGTAAGGATCTGCGGGAGGAAGGCAGCCACTTAATTTAAGGCACGAATCAAAACCACGTGCTCCTTAACGGGATAAACCTGGCCAGGCGACACGAAACTCGGAACACCGCCCGCTTATTTGCTTATTTCACGGAGGCTGGCGCCTCGTCAGCCCCGCGAGTGCCCAGGGCACGGCTCCCTGTGCCAGGACCCTCCCGCCACCGCCAGCCCGGCAAACCCCCCAGGAACTCCCCGCGCCCGCGAAGAGGCGACATCTTCAAAAGAGGCGTTTAAAAAAAAAAAGCCCCCAGTTAAAAAGAGCGGCAGGCAGCGGCAAGCCTCGCACCTCAGCCCCGCCAGCACACAGCCGCGAAAACCTGGCAGCTTTCCGGAACATGTACC